>JBCNJP010010556.1:0-21585 GCA_039602395.1 Deinandra increscens subsp. villosa
AGCATGCAACAGAAGCGCGTATGCCCCAGGGCGGTCGTGCAGCTGATAGCTATAAAACATACCCATGGTCAAGCGTTTGTCCTCGTCAGATGCGCAACGGGCCAACGTCAGCGTTGGAGACCAGCCTTGCTCGCCATAAGGAAAAAGCAACGGGTAGTGCAACGACATATAGCATGGGTGCAGGTTATTAACACGCTGTGGCTTGTCAGACTTATCGCGAACGATTATGTCAAAATCTGTTGCGTTTGGATCGTCATCATAAATTATAGCTCCGATGGTCCCAGCAGAAGGGGCCTCATATGGATGTTTGACGACACCTTGATATAACCGAACACCAAAATCAGTTATATCGCCATCCCCACAAACATCCCGGGCAGTCCTGAAAAGCTTCACCAATTCATTATGACGATCTAGTGTCTCAATGAGAATGGCGATTACACCGGCATCAAAATCTGCGGGGCCTGACTTAGACATAACAGCTAGCCTGTTTGATACCTCGTTCATGGTATCATAGATGTAGAGTTGAAGGAAACGCGGGTTAACAGCAGGCTCTGGGCACAGGGAGCCCAACCTATGACAGACCTGGCCCGAAACTTTAAAAACATATGGACCAGAACCATCGTTGATAGCGTCATCCACCTTTGCACCAAAAGACGTCATCGCGAACATAGAATTATACCCACGTATACTCGACAGAAACGCTCTATTCTCATAAAGTTGTTTAAGCTTTGCAGGTGGAGGAAGAGGACACCTGAGCTTGACCTTACCGGACTTGCAACAAACATTATAGCGAGGCCTCTCACTCAGAGGAAAGGATTTGAGACGCTCAGCAAACCAGAAACTCGCACCGCAGTATTCACAGGTCTGGTTGCAGTCGCCCAGATCACGGTAATCGTCATGAGATGTGCGCGTGCGTCGGCGTTGCTGCGGCTGCGGCGCATATAAGTTCTCACGTCGTGGCCTCCCACGCCGCCGCTTAGGCGGCGGAACAACATACCCTTCCAAAACAAAGCCACCTACGTTACCATGCGACGTAGATGCTGATGACACGACAGGGAAAGCGCTAACAGAAGAAGAGGCAAAAGAAATGAAGCCACCTGCGTTACCATGTGACGTAGATGCTGATGACCCAACAGGTAAAGGGCTAACAGAAGAAGAGGAAAAAGAAATGACAGTTGATGCAGAAGCATTTGCGCCAGGGGAGCTGCGTTTGCGTGAACGCCCAATGGGTGTCGCTGGCACCCCACAACCCGTTAAAACAAAAGGACCACCGGGAGCCGATGAGGGACCACCGGCATCCTGAACTGGGACCACAGGTACACGGCCACGACCCCGAGGCTGTTTACAACGCTTAGGCGCGCGAGAGGACGACGCGGGGAGCATGACGTAAAGAAAGGCGAGTATAAAACAGAAGACAAAACAAACGCAGAAAAACAGGGTGACAACAAAGCGACCACCTTACAAAGCTAAAACAACAAATGTCTTTCTAGGCAAACAACACAAAGAACAACATACGCGCAGGGCAGAAAGCACCATAAAGCCAAGACAGAAAGACAGCAAGAGATAAACAACAAAACAACAGTTAGCAAAACCATAGAGCCGCAGAAAACAACAGGCCTACACCTACCTAAACCATACAACAGCAAAAGCACAACGCAATCATAAACAGGCATAACTATGAAGCCACCACATAAGGACATAGACAACGAACGAACATGGCACACGAAATAAGAAACCAACCACACAGCAGCAAACAATCATCCCCAAAGGTAAAACAAAGAAGAAAGCGAACAGTAATGCAAGCAACCTTCTAAGCAAGAAGCAAAAAGCATCTAAGTGGACAACACAAAGAGCTATCTTACCGGGGGCAAAGCAGTGCTTCTTTGGGAGTAGCAGCACCCTGCAATGAGCACAAACAAAAAACAGAAGTACATAAAAGTAAGGATAATATGACTGCAAGGAAACAAAAGCACGTCTGACCAAGAACTCAGCTTATCAGACCAAGCAAAGAGAAAAACTGGTAGGCAAAGAAAAAATGAAAATGAGCAAACAACATCTTCCATGCCCAGGAATATTGTTTTGAAAAGCCATGCTCTAATGAGAAAATAAGTTTTTAGAGCCTTGAACCTCTCTGCCATCAGAAAACCCAACACAATTTTTTTGGGAAAACAAAAACTGTAAAGCACAGAGAACAAAAATGATCAACAGACGAAGCATAGACATGAGTCAAAAACATAAACTCCAAAGCATAGAGAAAATCATTTTTTAGAGCCTTGAATCCCTCTGTCATCAGAAAACCTCAGACAAATCTACTGCCAAAACAAAAACTCCAAAGCATAGAGAAGGGAGATGATCAACAGACGAAGCATAAACATGAGTCAAAAAGAAAAACTTCTAGGCAAAGAAAACCGAAACCGAGCAAACAACATCATCAGCCAAGCTGTTCTGAGGACTAATTTTTCTAGAGCAGCCCTAACGTTTAATCTTTCTTTTTGATGACCAAGAAACGAAGCACCAAACCATCTAATTGTTGCAACAAAAAAAGTGTGTTGCAAACCTATACACAGCACAGACAGTTTCAGAAAAACGAAAAACTAACCTTCAAAGAGCATAGAAAAAGACGAACCATAAACATGACTCAAAAAGAAAAACTCCTAAACCGAGCAAACAACATCATCAGCCAAGTTCTTCTGAGGACTAATTTTTCTAGACCAACCATAAGGTTTTAATTTTTGTTTTTGATGACCAAGAAACGAAGCAGCAAACCATCTAATTGCTGCAACAAAAAAAAGTGTGGTGCAAACTCATACACAGCACAAACAGTTTCAGAAAAACGAAAAACTAACCTTCAAACAGCAGAGAAAAACAACAAAGCAGCAAACCTGCAAATAAAGATACAAACAAATAAGAAACTAAAACTATGAGAAAGCCAAACCTTCGACCCAAAAGGCGCAAGGAAAAGATAAAACAACAACTCATAGAGGCATTGATACAAACAGGTGGTGTACACCCACAGGAACACACAACGACCACCGTTTAAGATAGACCTCAGGCCGATCAACACCAGCAAAAGCAATAAAATGATACGGAAACAGGAAGAAACCAAAGAAAATGAGGGAAAGACCGACCACTTACCGATTCGTGCAGACAGAGAGACTTCCAAACGAACCGAACACAACCTCACAAAGTCTGAGAAGTAACCTATATAAAACGAAGGAGTGATGCAAACAGTGACAGGAGATGGCGCGCACAGTGAAAGGGGGAACAGTAACGGCGCCACAGTGATGAAAGGACGATGAAGAATGGGTGCAGCACGTGGGAATGAGCAACCACTGATCCTCCATGAACAACTCTCTCTGGAGGAAACATGTACTTGTTTTTTTTTTTTTTGGGAACGGCCGGTAACGTGTACTTGTACCATGCGCTTGATGGGTGAACAAAGAACAGATGCATATGATGCTTGTACAACATGCAATAAGAGTATTATATTAAGTTATAATTGAATTTCAAGTTTTAGAATGTTATGTAGGTAGAATAATTTATCATACAACATGGTGATATTTTCGCATCTATTATGTACACAAATTTAGTTATAAATTTTTACTTTTTGACTAAATTGTCAGTTTCATTATGAATTTTGTTTATGATGCCAAGTCTCGAAATTCCATATGTTTTGATAAATATTATATTTATCTACGTTTGTTTTATAAATATAGTATTTGTGGTATATGATTACATATGTATGCTACATAAAGTATTTATTTTGAGACAATTAATGTATTCATAAGTGTTCTTTATTAGAATTTTTGTATTAATTATACACTTATATACTTAATTGTAACTTCAATGGAATTTATTTTGGTTTCTATATTGAAGTTTAATGATATCATTTAAAGTAGTCATGTGTGTTGTTAATTAGTGAACCCAAAGGCCAATACATGAATACTTTAGGCTAAATTACATAAATATTGCATTTCTATCCAAAGGAGATGTGTTGTACTTATATGTCATAATTTATCTCTTAAAGCAAGTTCATAATACTTGAATATTGGTCATAGCCAAAGCGAAACCAATGTTCAAGTAGAACCTTATATTTGATTTGTTCGTAATATTTGAATATTGGTCATACCCAAAGCGAAGCCAATGTTAATGTTCAAATAGAACGTTATATTCAATTTGTTCATAATACTTGAATATTGGTCATAGCCAAAGCGAAACCAATGTTTGAGTAGAACTTTATACTTAATTTGTTCATAACATTTGAATATTGGTCATAGCCAAAGCGAAACCAATGTTCAAACTTTACATTTAAATTTGTTCATTATGCTTGAATATTGGTCATAGCTAAAGCGAAGCCAATGTTCTGGCAGAACCTTATATATACTTTGTTCATGATACTTAAATATTGGTCATAGCCAAAGCGAAGCCAATATTTGAGTAGAACTTTATACTAAATTTGTTCACAACATTTGAATATTGGTCATAGCCAAAGCGAAGCCAATGTTCAAATAGAAATTTATATTCAATTTGTTCATAATGCTCAGGTGATAGGCAAGTAACCAAAGCGAAAGCCGATTCATTTAAGTAGAACCTAACTAGTCTGTTATTTTGGTGTTATAACAGAATATGTCACATCTTCTTTTTCTTTTAAAACTTTGTGCCTTATTACTATGCCTTGATTTATGATTATGCATTCTAATATGCCTTAGTTCATCATAATGTATTATTAAGGCTTCGTTTATGATAGTACATTTCTATTATGCCTTAGTTTATCATAATCATTGTGCCTAAGTTTTTTAAGTACCCTATATAGTCACTCTTAGATCTTCTTTCAAACTAATATAACCTTTAATCTCCATAAATTATCCACTCTAGATTTACAATCACTAAATGTTTCCATACAACTTTTCCTCTTATCATAATGATCTTGATTATCTGTTAAGACAAAAGACTATCATTGCCTTACGATATAAGTATATTACAGTTAGGGCATTATAAACGAGTAAAGTCAAATGTCTCTTATGATGATAAAGATTCCCCAAATATCAAAATCAGTAGAGATGTTTTAGATATCCTAATCTAATCATTGAGTGAGTAATAAAAATTCAAATGAACTTCTTAAATGCATGCAAACACTTAACATCTAATATGCTTAGTTCAAAGTATAAATTAGGTTAATGATTTAGTGAACACATCATAAAACATGACCCGTAAAGGGCTTACACATGTTTCAAAATTGAAGGTTTTTCTAGTGCATTTCTTAGTGAATCCTTTCTTGGCACAATTACATGCTACTTAAAAATTAGTCATGACACTTATAAGTACTAGAAGGAAAATGAGTGCTTGATAGCATTGTGCATAACGGATATATAATGCCTTAAATTAGAAAAATGGATTTGTTCACCTCACAATCACTAACCCTTATATAATTAAAATAACTTAAATAAGGAGGATAGTTCTAAATTCTAAAATAAGATACAAGAAAACTTCCAGTTCTAAATCCTTATAGGAACAACTAGCTAACAAAGAATAATCAACAATGATAATTGTGCCCATTAATTTTAAGATTAACACAGTGGATTAAATCTAGTCTTATAAAGAGCTCTTATAATCCATACACTAGGAATAAACCAAACAACCACTATTATGAGAGTAAGTGACAAAATTAATGTCAAAGTTGTACAAACCATAAAAATCTATCAATGTACTACACTTTATGATACCTTATTATGATCCAAGATCACTTGGAACCTAGTATTATTACTAAAGTAAGACATCGATGGTTATAAGGTTTCAAACGACTATGACAAATGTCACTACTACCCTAAACTCTCAAAGTTGTTGGTTATACTTATCTAGTTGTCTTTACGTGGGTTGAAATCTTTATAACTTATAACTAGATAATAAATGTTCACAATCTTTGTTATCACGTAAGTGAGAACTTAACAAAGACAATATGTGTATAAGGGAATAAATAAGTTTCCACTAAGAGTTCTAACTCAACAAAACTCAAATATATTAGTGGACCTTATCCTAAAATGGAATATTTGGGCGTAACACATTTATCACTCATTTACTGATTATTTATTCTAGTACTTAAATAAGGAAAAATATCTTTCTCACCCTAAACTTTTAAGGACGAAGTTGAAAATCAACTTAACCATAAAATAAAAGGTTGTGAGATTAGATTTAATAGATTAAATACTAAGATTGACATACAAATTATGGTAACACTCTCAAGTCCATTAGGATCATACTAGTGTGAACCAGTAGATCATGTATGGTACTTCTAAAGATACATTATTAAGTTATGCATCTAAGTATCATTATAAACATGATAATATATGTCATCTAAGTTATACATCTATTTCTATATACCGATGATTTAAAAACAACAAATCATATGATAAACAAGGTTACCTAATATGTCCCTAAAATTCCTTCTGAAATCCGGACATGAAGGAAACTAAGTATAAACCATATGATTAGTTATTAGCCGCAATTAAACCTTAAAAATCCTCAACACTAAGCATGTTGCATACCAAGTTCCTAAGAAATTCTAAGATTAGTGGGAGCAATCAAAGTCCTTATCAATGACTTCTCTTCTGAGGTCAGTGGGAGCAGTGAAAAGTCCTTACTCATGACTTACCTAAAAGTACAAGAGGCGGGGGAGAGACAAAGTTAAATTTATCTCTGAATTTAACTCCGATTACACCTCTTGTACACCACGCTACTATAACACTGATCCACTTCCACACACTTAGAAATAATGTTACTCCTAATATACCTGACTTAAATGCTCAAGAGAAAATCTATGAAACTATTAATGTTCTGCTTCAACTCGTTAGATCCAGCTTAGTAAGTCATCAAGGTATGAAGTTTCCTATTAACTTTGATGATTATGAACCTACCTTAATAAAGCTTACATGGATATTGGAAAGATTACTAATCGTATCTCTGATTTAAGAGCCATTATTAGAAATCAATCAACTAATCTAATGGAATAAAGCTATTATTATTGAGCTTAACTCCCTAAATCAAAATAACGTTAGAAGTTTAGTTTTCCATAGCTAAACTGAAATTCGAAAGGAGAAATTAAACTTTATAAATTGTTGTTTTCCTAAAGGCGATTAACAAGTTAAGAATTCATTTTCTAAAGGTTTCTCTGAGAGATAATCATTGTCCATATTACTCACTCATAATTACGAGTGACATTTAACGGCCTTATAAGATAACTTTCCTTAATACTCACTTAACATGAAGACATGTTCATAAACTAAACTTAAGGTTTCAAGCCTAAAAGTTAAAGAACACTTAGTCTTTAAGATGAGTAAATATAAAAGGGTTAATATAAGCAAATTTAAAAGTGAATTTAAAGTTTGATGAAGCTATAAATGTAACAATTATTCATCAAGAATAAGTGGATAAATTGGGCCTACCTTAAGATGAGTGGGAGCAACTATTACAATACTTGCCCTTATATATACATTATTTTAGGCAAGTAATATGTTAGTTTTGTTGCATGAGTCAAAGCGACTTATTTTCGCATAATTTTGACATTAAAGTCTTGAAAATGCTTCTTATACAATAAGCATCAAAATACATCAAGATCAAACTAATAAGACATTAATTAAGTCTTATTAGATTTAACCATGTGTTGAATACATTACAACATGCAACGTTGCTCTTTATTTGTAACTCTAGTAACTAAAGGAGATTACCAATAAAGGTTCAAATCTTATGTTCAAGTCTATACTCGTTTTAAGATATTATCTTCATTGCTGAAATACTAAGAAATGATGAAAATCATTTCCTAAGTTTAGTGCATCATAAAACATTTAAGATGGCATTTAAATATCCATAAGAAACGAAAGACTATAAAATTTATACTATAGAAGAAGTGAGAAACTTAAAATAGTTGACTATCTCTAAATTTTGACTTTATTGTATTAAAAAAATATTAAATGTCAACTCAGGGGTATATCCTTATGTCTGCGGACAGATTTATCTCATGGATCATGGATGAGTCATAAGAAACTGATAACAACAACCTAAGTTATTATGACATGATATGTTTGTCACTAGATGTTGTTGGTAAATTTATCACTAGACTAATAATTCCGTAACTCCATATATAACATATTGAAGACTCATTGTGATAAAGTCACCTATCCTAATCTCTTTAAACAATAACAGTTTTGAGAGGAGCTACATTAAATTTTCGATACAAGATTATTATTCAATTAAGAACAAGTAGAGGAAACTAAGTCATTGTATTGAAAACATTCATGATATGCTTAAGGATCCTATAACTTAAGGTCTATCCTCATAAGTCTTTTCTAAGAGCTCATAATAGAGACGAGGTTTACTAATGATCGATCATGTCATAATATGAATAACTAATCATTAATTATTCCTCATCAGTTTTGATTTATTTTGTCTCTGAATATGTTATGCATGCCTAAGTGACATATAGACAGTTTTACATATAAATCAACGTTAAGGGCATCAATCTAGTCATTTTGGTCCTTAATTTCTTATGTTCGTTTTGCGATTGTAGTATGATTAATGGGGGTCTTGAGTTTAGAATAACTCAATGACTGTATTTTATACTACAGTTTTAAATTCGAAATCTGATGAGTGTTATTAACTTGGCCAAACTTTAGAAATGCTCATCATAAATGATCACTCGGACAAGTGGGAGAATGTTCGAAATATACCTACATGAATGTGTCATTTGGGATCATTTATTAATAATTGCCAAAATGATATAAAGTCATATAAAGTCCTTATTTATGTATGACATAAAGTCCTTATTAATATAGTCATTATTTGATGGGAATAATGACATAATATGAAAGGTCTCTTGCCCTTTGATGTCTTATAAATATATGACTAGAGAACATAAACAACACCACTACATACACTATTCTCTATAGTCACAAAATCCATCAATAGAAAACATCTAAAGGGAAGAGGAACATCATGGCTATGACATCATCATCATCATCTATAATCTCAATCTCTATCGGTATGTCCTCACATTATATGTTTTGTGTATTACTTGATTGAATTGATCAACAATAATATGATATGTGTTTCTTTTGTAGGTTTTTTAGTTTGATTTAAACTAATATTGTTCTTAATGGTAGGTGTTACATCTTAGTAAATTTGGTTAAAGCTTTATTGTGTATGAGTTACATTTTATATTTTGCGATACAAAATTACGTGTCGTAATATTAATTTTTTTATGTAGTTATAGTACTACCGCAAAAAACACGTGGTGAAGTATGAACTAGTTTATAACATATAGAGCATGATTAAATACATCAAAATAAACATATTTATAATATTTTGATTGTTAGCATAATCTGTATGCGTCAGTATGTCTCGTGTGTTGTATCTAGAGTTGTGCTTAATGTGAGTTAGGGAGCTGAACGAACCAATGGTTCTTGACATCATGGTTCACTGACCAGTCACACCTATAAATAGGCTGACTTGGTCAATCCTTTTTGTTATTCATCTCATTCTGTGTGTGTAAGAACTAAAGCTTTTGATCAATAAAATCCAAGCTTATTTACCTTTTTTAGTTTTTTATGCATTGAATCATCTCGTATTCACTAGACCAGTAAACGATTCATCACGCTCATCACGTTTACATTGGATAAACATATTTAAAATTTCTTATAAATACATAGTAGTACAGTTGTTTTGGGCGCATCTCGTTAATTGGGACGAACCGACTTAAGAGCATTCACGGTAGGTTCTTTAAAAAATATGTGAGTGTAAATCTGTATAATTTAAAGTTTGGTTGTGAGTGGTTGTGAGTAGAGGAGAGAGAAAAACTTTACAAAATCTGTATATTTGACAAAAAGTTTGGTGATTTGCTAAAATTTGAGGATTGGAAGTGAGAGAAATATAATGATAAATGTACAAAAAAAAAATATTATTTAATTATGTTTGTGAGTGGAAGAGAGAGAAAAAATTATAATAAAAATATAAATTATAAGGATAAGGATAGAGAACCTGCTGTGAATGCTCTAGAATAGATTTATATTATATATGTAGTATTAAAAGATTTAGAACAAGTGCTCCAGTTGGTTTGAGGGCATGTATTTAAGTGAGTGGAACCGGGTTCGAATCCTGCGAGAGCCCATTTTTTTATTTTTTTGCCTTTTTTATTTATAGAGTAAACTTCGTTTTTAGTCCTCAACGTTTGCACATTTTAACAATTTTAGTCTCAACTTTCAAAAAATCCCAAATTAGTGTCTCACATTTCATTTTTTTTTCAATTTTGGTTTCAACGTTAACAGTTAATTAAAGAGCCGTTAGACTGTCATCATGTGGTCCCCACATGAGGTGTACTTTTGTCATTTCCGTTTGTTTTAACTCATACTTTAAAATAAACGGAAATAACAAAAATACCCCTCACATGGGGACCATGTGAGGGTAGTCTAACGGCTCTTTAAACGGTTGTTAACGTTGTAACCAAAATTGAAAAGAAAATGAAATGTGAGACACTAAATTGAGATTTTCGAAAAGTTGAGACTAGAATTGTTAAAATGGACAAACATTAGGGACTAAAAACGAAGTTTACTCTTATTTATATTATTTCGTGAATGTAAAGAAGGGTACCAAATTAACTGAGGTAGAACCTTTAGATATTCACCTATAATACATATATGGTGTGAATTTTAGTGCTAAATATATAAAATAATAAAAAACTAACTCAGTTTGATTTAACTGAGGTAGAACCTTCAAGTTCAGATATCACCTATAATACATATATGGTGTAACTTTAGTAGTAAAAATGTAAAATAATAAAAAACTAACTCAGTTTGATTTGTTGTTTATTTCTAAACCATTATTAATACCAAATAGTTTAGTTTAATTATTATATGGTTTAACGATCGACTTTCATAGCTTCGTTTAATTAAAAGAAGTGAAAATAGTTAGAGATGGTTAGTTTTTTTTTATTCTTAACACTACATCGAATCTAATATATTTTTAACTTTATTTTGTTATTTACTTCGAATACCGTGCTCATATCGTTGAGTGTAACTGTATTTTATTTTGCTTTTTCATTTTAATGTTTTTTACGAACAACCTCATAATAAAGATTCCTCTATTTGGACATCCCTTAAAAGACAAAATATGCTATTTGACAGCCCAATACACAGTTTATAGACCCATATAGGGCATACTGGGCTCTGAAAAGTATCTAATATGGGGCGTATATATTGATAAATCGTACAGCCCCCCTAAATTTTATGGCGGTATCGTACCCAATATGGGGTATTGGGCTGTATAGGGCGTATGTCTTATCCTATATGGGGCGTATTAGGTGTCCAAAAATAAAAATAGGTTTATGAATAGCAGGACCATATATACAGTTTGCTTGCAACCAAAGTTATTGGTTCTAACTTTTATTTACTTGCCTAAAAAACGCACGTTTTGAACTTACTAGTTTACATCTAGAAGAACACCCACTAGCTTAGCTTAGTGGTAAATGTGTATAACCTTTTATCTAGAGGTCTTGGGTTCAAGTCTCACTTGTAACAAAAAGAATAAAATTGGGGTTATAAGTTTAGCTAAGGGGTTTTTTCTCACAAGTGATGAGTTTTCTTTCGAATGAGTGGTGTAATGGCTCTGTTAAGGCTATTCGTAATGGGGCGTTTTTAGGCTCCATAACGCCCCATAACGCCCCATATAACGCCCCGCCCCACTACGCTGGGGCGTTATGGGGCGTTATGGTGCCCAAATTCGCCCCGGGCGTTAGGGATAAAACGCCGAAGAAGGGTTTAAAAGTAATGATTGTGGGGCGTTATAGGGGCTTTATCCACTACACCATAAAGCCCCATAAAGCCCCTTGTCCAGTCATCGTCCACATGGCGGATAACGCCCCATTTGGGGCTTTATCCACTACACTTAGCCTAATAATGAAATTCAAATTTACCGTTAAAATAAAAACATCTAAAAAGAAAGTGAAACGGCCGGAAAAAAAAAAGTGAAACGGACGACTCAATCAATGGGCAGCGACTCCGTCTATTTTTGAACTCCCCGTTTGAATTGGGTAAGACCTACCCTGTCAAAGAACCGTCAATCAAATCGGATCAGATTGTGACACGTGTACACACAGGCATTTAATCACCGCCCGATTTATATAAATAAACAGGCTATAGCCAGTAAGTTAAGGGCTATCCACCGGCACTTCCGGTCACCACCCCTCTCTATTCCCGCTAGATACATACATACTGATTGAACACTACGATATTCTCCTCCATCTCCATGTTTCTTCCAGAACACGTTTGAAAGGTTAGCGGATTTTATCTTCTTTTAATTGTGCTTAGTTTGAGTTACTCTTCATTGCCGTTTGAAATTTTGAATTCGACCTCAAATATGCCTTTTTTACGTTCTTCTATGAATGTCATCAAGCTCTTTGTGATTTTCTTCGAATATGCACGTCTTCGTTGTTAAATTGTTTGTTTTCATTGTCATTACGCTTTTTTAGGAGGTAATTTGGTCGAAATTTGGTGTTTCTGCCTTCATTTGATTTGTCCTAGCTTCTCAGTTATAAATTAGGTTTTTGAATCAAATTAGGCTATTTGAGGTAATTCTTATTGTTCTTGATTTCTGGTTTTGAATTAAGAACTGCTGATGTTCTCTCTTTCTTAGCCATTATAATTTGTTAAATGTAAATTTCTGGCTTTGGATATAATTTGTTTAAGGTAACAAATCAGCTTTTATTGGGGGATTTGATCCTGCAAGTGGATCTATCGCGAATGGGGCGTTCTCAGGCTAGTGTTGGTAACGGTATGGTAGATTCTTCATCAAGTTCTGGCATCTTCTTCCAAGGAGAGGCGGAGTCTCAAGCTTTAGGGAATTCACATTTGGGTTGTTTTCGGAATTCTGCAAATTCAGTTCCTGGAAACATGGTACCTGTGTATGGGGACATGAACAATAGTATTGGGGCAAGTTCATTGATAACTGATTCCAACTCGGGGCTTTCAGGAGGTGGTGGTCCTCGTCTTCAAAGAAGTGCAAGTGCAAACAATGAATCTTATATGCGATTACCTGCATCACCTTTATCGTTCAACTCAAATAATATCACCATTTCAGGCTCTTCTGTTATAGATGGGCCATCTGGAATGCACTCGGGCTCTAATCAAGATCCATATTCCCAACAAGTGGGTCCCTATCAAGGGGGTTCTAGCGCCACTTCATTGCCTCCTCCACGGGCTGGACAAGTTTCACTACCTAATGGTTCTAGAGTTCTTGGATCATTCATTCAAGATAATGACAATGTAACACAGTTGCAAAAGAAACCTCGATTAGATATGACACGGGAAGATATGATGCAACAGCAAGTTTTACAACAGATTTTGCAAAGACAAGATTTAATGCAGTTGCAAGGCCCCAATCCCCAGTTACAAACTTTGATTCAGCAACAGAGACTAAGACAACAGCAGCAGCAGCAACAGCAGTTTTTTCAGTCATTGCCACCACTTCAACGAGCACACTTGATCCAGCAACAGCAGCAACAAGAGTTGCAGTTGAGGAAGCAGTTACAACAGCAGAGCCCTATACCTGCAAATGTAATGAAACGACCCTATGATGGTGGTTTATGCGCACGAAGGTTGATGCAATATTTGTATCATCAAAGGCAACGGCCAGCTGTGAGTATGATTATCAAGATTTTAGTTTTACATTCCATTCCTATTCATTCCTATTCACCTTATTTTAAATGCTTTTGTGTTGAGGTGGTGATTGGGTGGGTTGACCCGTCTAAAGGGACAAGTTACTTTTTTTCACAAGTAGTGTGTTAATAATGACTACAATGACATTATTATATAGATAGTAACCTAACTTTCTGAATCAAATGATTTAGCTGGTCTTAAGCATCAAAAATACATTTTGTGTGTGACCCACTAGAGATGGAACACATAACCTGAAAAAACATTTGTAAGTAATGGGTCATTGGGTTGAGCATGCCACCTTTATAATTTTTTCCTGTTGACTATTTGTGGTTTAAATATTTACAGGATAACAGTATTTCTTACTGGAGGAAATTTGTGGCTGAGTATTATTCTCCACGTGCAAAGAAAAGATGGTGCTTGTCCTTATATGATAATGTGGGGCATCAATCATTGGGTGTGTTTCCACAGGCGGCTATGGTATGTATTTTCTTCATTCATGTTTCATGAACAGAATGAAAAGTTTTTGATCATATGATGTTTAGCTATACATTTTCAATGAATATTCTCACGTGTTTTTTATTTCTTTAGGATTCATGGCAGTGTGACATTTGCAGGTCAAAATCTGGAAGAGGCTTTGGTATGTAATTTTTAAGTCATGCTATATTAAATAGCGAGAATTTCATATATACCCATCTAAACATGGAAAATATCATATATACCCAACAAACTTAGAAAAATATCATATATTCCTAACTTAAATGAATTATTAGTTTATGACTATTCTACCCCTATCGGATATATGATATTTAATGATCTTATTGAGAAATCAATGTCTTACTCCATAACTTTGAGGGAAGAAGAGAACAATAGCCTGACAAGGGTTCGGTCCGATTTCTTGGGTTTTAATCCTTAGCAACATCTAGATCCTTCTTACTTCTCATGTTCTTCATGGCAAAAACCTTCAGAAATTACAATCTTCAGAACCGGTAAATACGAACATTTAAAGTTTTAGTAAATGGGTCATTACTTGAGTTGTTTCTAATAAAATGGGTAAATTTGATATTTTAGGTAGTTTTTAAAGATATATATATGATATATTTTTTATTTTTATGTTTGTTGGGTATATATGATATTTCATTTTTTACAAGGGTATATATGAAATTCTCTCTATTTAATATTGCTTTCAAGAACTCTAAATTATGTTTATCTTCTTAATTTTACATTTTAGTACCATTATAAGTGTTTTGGGATATTTGCATCTGATTGCTACCCTTATTTTGGTTGTATATATTAACAGAGGCGACCTCTGAAGTTCTGCCAAGACTCAATGAAATCATGTTTGGCAGTGGTGTCATAGATGAGCTTTTATTTTTAGACTTGCCTCGTGAATATAGATTTCCTTCTGGAGTGATGGTGTTGGAGTGTGGACATGCCGTTCAAGAAAGTATATATGAGCAACTTCGTGTTGTTCGTGAGGGCCAGCTCAAAGTTATTTTCACCCCTGATTTAAAGGTGATTTGACCCAAAAATTTAATCAAAATAAAAGAAACAGTGATGGAATTCTGCTTTTCTTTACTCGTCTGCGTGCATCCTTTCAGATGCTAAGCTGGGAATTTTGTGAACGTAAGCATGAGGAGTTTCTTCCCCGTAGATTGGTTGCACCTCAGGTACAGTAACTTCATTTTTTACCAGCTACATAAAGGGTTCATTTCATAAATCTATCATCTTACTTTTTTGGGTTGTTTTGCAGGTGAATCAGTTGTTACACGTAGCACAAAAATGCCTATCTACAATAGCTGAAAGTGGTTCCGATGGGGTCTCGCAGCAAGATTTGCAAGAAAATAGCAATATGTGAGTCTTGATCATTGTTTCTATTCTGGCTTGCTTTGTAGGTTGCATAATCGGTTAAACGTGTACGGGTCAAAACTGGTAGGCCTAAACCAGAACACATTTTGTGACTGATTGTTTGGTGTATGACAGGATTGTGACGGCTGGGCGGCAGCTTGGTAGGAGCTTAGAGTTACAGTCATTGAACGATTTGGGTTTTTCTAAAAGATACATTAGGTGCTTACAGGTGAATATTCTTCATTTTTGCTGAATCTTTGTTCTTTATTTTTTTGTCTAAACTTTTGGCGTATTTCTCTACACAACGCTGATACATAACTAGTGGAATCCTTAGAGTATCCCCATTACCTGATAAAAGGATCTTGTCGGTACAGTCGTTGAATGTTTATTTGCATCTTAATTTATGCTAGATATCTGAAGTGGTCAATAGCATGAAAGACTTGATGGATTTCTGCCGTGACACCAAAAGCGGACCAATCGGTAATAATAAATTATTTTAGTTGATGATCTTTTTTATAACAGTTTAGTCAAACCTATCTTCTCTTTTACAGATGGATTGAAAAGTTTTCTCAGAAAAACAAACGTGGCTAACATGCATAAGCGAAAAATGCATGAAATGGAACAGGTTTCCGGTAAGTTGGTGTCACTGAATCCAGGTTTCAACAGTTCGTTGGTCAACAACAGTTGTTACATGGGTAACTCTGGAGCTCCCCTAAGTGGTTCAGCCCAGGCTGCACTTGCACTATCAAGCTACCAGAACATGCTCACGAGACGAAACTCAATGAATTCAAACTCCCAACAAGAAGCTTCCTCTTCGTTTAATAACTCAAACGAAAACGGATACCCGTTCCAGGGTTCTACCAGTATGGCGGTTGGCGGCTTCCAACAACGACCCATGTTTCAGGCACAACAGAACCACCAGCAGTCGCCACCCAGTGGTCATGCCATACAACAACACATGATTCGGCAGCTGCTCCAAGACATGAGTAATGGTGGTGATGGACCTAAGTCGTCGGTTTCTAGCGGGAGTATGGGTAGGGAAGGTTTGAGATACGGGATTTCGTCATCAGTGACCTCACCGCTGCCGCCAGTTGTGCCAACGAGAAGCCACAGTTTCAAGGGTGCTTCACCAAGTGACTCATCTGCAGGCGCTGGGACAAGTAGTGCGGTTGTCGGAAATCAGAAGCTGGCGACCACCACTGATTTGCCACATTTTTGTGATGACATTGCGCCGAGTGGGCTTTTTGATGATGAGTTTGATTCTGGAGTTGATTATGGTTGGAAGGCATAAACTTGAAATCTATGTACAGATACGTTAATCGGTCTTTATATGCAATTTAGAAAGTGCTGACTATATGCTGACCAGTTCAATCACCGATTCTATGGACTTGGTGATTGTCTTTTAAACCGAAACAAACTGTTTAGTCATGTTCTTCATGGCATCCATACCATACTTCTCCATGTAGCACCTGCCAAGAAGACCCATATGGAATCCAAAACCACCCGGTAGAACCCCCTTCAATAAACTATCCAACCCAATAATCCAAATATCGACATAAGTATATTTAGGACTTAGGAATAGAAATTCCACAACCCGAGTATCTCAATGCTTGCTTAGATAACCTATGACCATCAATCTTAAAATCGCCCAAGAGATCTTAAGTATAGCCAACCTTATGATTCTTGCCAAGTCTATACCTGCTGACTCCCAAAAAGTCAAACCAGCCACACCAATTCCAATTCAACCGCAAATCAGTTCTATAATACCAGCAAACAGCACCATAAATCAAGTTGATATAAGCATGGTTAGAAGCATAAGTTCCCCAACCAAAGTTTTTCAACCCTCCTTAGGTAACCCATGACCATCAACCTTAATAGCCACCTTAGCATAAGTATAACACTAGCCAACATTTGACCCAAACCAAGAGACCATGACTATTCATCCCGATGCAGCATCAAAACAATTCACCGCTCACAATCAACAGCTCAAAACATTAGCCCATGTTTTCATTTTGGTTCACCAAGTCAAGCCAGCTACTTTTGATTATTAAAAAAAAGGTGATTAATTACTTGATTGATTTAGATTATTCAGAAAAAAGGTGATAATTACTTGGTTAAAAATGTATAATTTATATTTTTTTATGGCTATAAGACTACTAAATTCTACCTCTTCCACCTTGATTTGAATCTATACCATTTAGATTAACTATAGGGTTAAATGTCTTCTGGTAAAAATCTATACTTTATATACAAGTAAATTTAGAAATTTGTAAGTTTTTCTTAGAGGAGCTAGTATGAAAATGATGTTTGAGGGCCCGCGTAATAAGTTAACCATGTGTAATGGGGGGTTATGCACAAGTTTTTGCCCGAAAACGCCGCAAAACACCGCCTCATAAACGTAGTGGGTGTTTTGGCAATTCCGTGGAAGCCACAATGGGTGTGACACCGTTATGGTGTGGGGCCCAACTAAACGGATAGATTTTATTAAAAAACTTTTTTTTTCTAGAAATCTATATATATATTCATTCATTTTTAACTCAAAACCGATCCCCTTCTATATCCTCCATCTTCTACTCTCTTCTAAATTTTAAATTTTATAAACACCATCATAATAAATCCCTACACCTGAACCCATGACTCTTCAACCCAAACTAGCAAATGTTCAACCAGAACCAACCAACGTTCAATCCAAACCAACCTATTTACAACCCGAGCCAATATCATATCATTGGAATGAGTACCATCGCCCAAGCATGTCTTCGTTTTCAAATTGGGCACGGGGTGTCAATCCTTTTGCTCAACAAGTCGAAACCCAAACCGACTTTGAAGAGCTTGTGCCTGAAATCCAACCCGAACCTGAGTAAGTGACACCCTCGATGAGAAGAAAACATTAAGAAAAAAAACCACAATGAACCGATCCGAAGGCAAAAGCAAAGTGGACGGCTGAGGAAGAAAATGCGGTTGCTCGGGCAGGAAGAAAATGCGGTTGCTCGGGCCTGGATCGATGTTTTTGAGGACGTGAAGGTTTGTAAGTATCACTTCTATAATTTTGAAGCTTCTTTATTTTTGTATTTTTTTATTTTTTACAGAATGTTTGTATTTCTATAATTACCTTCTTTGTACAATATTTGAAATAATTTATTTTTAATAGCAACCGACCAATTGTTTAGCGGTTTTTGGAGACGAGTGAGTGATCATTTTCACTCGTCCTTGGGTAAAGATCACCCACCACGCACACCCAACATGTTGACGTGAAAATAGAGGGATCTTCGCCTCAAAGTTGGGAAAGTTTATCGCCATCTACAATAAACGCGTGAATTCTCATCGTAGTGGCCATAACGAAACCATTGTTATGAATGACACAATAAATGAGTATATAAATACTCATGGATCGGCTTTTGGTCTTATCTCATCTTGGAGCGTTTTGAAAACTATCGTCAAGTGGATGTTGGTCCCTCGATGGAGAAATCGGGTTCCTCCTCCTCCAAACGCACCACGACGTCAATTGACAATCAATCCCACGTGTTTGTTTGGCATGCAACGAATCATAATTTTTATTTTAATATTTCACATTAATATATACCGAGTGACATGGATGCTACCTTAGGGTTATGTTAGATGACAGAAAAATAAAATGATGTATATGAACATGTAATTGGATCTCAAGACTCAAGTAGTTTCAGTTTAATTAATCTTAACTCAATTCATCGTATTTCTACCATATGGATTATGGTCCATATAAGCTAATTTAACAAGCTTTTTGTCAAGATTTGAAACGAATAATATAAATATCTAAGAAGTGAACATGGTAAATATGTTAGGGTTGTATCGTAAGGTTCTTTTCTCCAAACTAGACGGATAGTCATCATTATCACTATTCTATATAACCGAAAAAACAATCAAGATAGTCAAAATATCATTAGGGGAGTAATTATATATCCGTTCATTCACAATAGCATCTTTATAACACATCTTATCCTTAAAATTTATAGAAAATATAAGAAATATTTTATTTCTTGTCCTACATTAGCATCTTTATAATAAAACCTTATCCTAAAATTTTAAGAGATAATTATAAGGGATTGGTAAATATACCAATCCATTACATAAATATTGTATTTTTAAGGATAAAGAATGTGATGTGGGATGTTTTTTAAAAATCTTAAAATTTTATGATTAAATGTATTTTATATGTAAATTATAAAGATAAAGATAAAGAAGCTGCTATAATTACTCTTACATAACAAAATTCATATTTTTACCGTAAATATAAATTAAAATGGGAAAATTACTAAAACAACCATTGACCCATTTTGAGTTAATTAAGAAAAGAACCTTTGACTTGTTAATTTTCTAAAATGGCCCTTTTGACTTCTAAAAAGCGAACGAGAGCGGCGAATGCAATATGAAATGGCGAATATTGTTTAATAGGTTTTTATATTTTTGTTTTTAACTCTTTAATTAATTAAGGTGCTTAATATGTTTTTGCTTAATAATTTATATTTGATAACCTTTTTCTAAAAATCTAAATACATAGTACTTCATAAAAAAAAATTCTAAACATTTTAACCTAAGTTTTATTAAAATCGGAGTTGGTTTTTTTTTAAAGCAATTAAGTCTCGTAACGAACTTTCTATAACTCTTAAAAAAATAACAAAAGTTGAAGATAATATGTAAAGTGATTGGTTAAAATATAGTAAAAAGGCAAGTTCAAATAAATAAAGTTTTCTAGTTGGAGGAAAGGTGTAAGTAATTATATAAATTTTTAAAGAGTTCAAGTTCAAAAGAAATTTTAAACTTGTAAAATTTATGAGAAAGATTTCTTTTCTAAATAAAATTCAATACGAGTCTTTAAATATTAAAAATAAAGAGTATGACGAGTTTTAAATATTACAAAAAAAATTATAAAAAAACACATAAGATTGTGATAAATATATATACAAATAAAAATCTTAACAAAAAGTATAGATTGTGATAAATAGTATAGATTTGTTAAAATATTTAGTTATAAAAAATAGATACGGAGTAAAACATAACATTTCAGATAAAAGAATAAATTTGTTAGAAAAAAATAGATCCAAATAAATTTTTTTAAATATAATACTTTTTCGAAATTTTAATATTATTTTTTTGAACTCATATTCTTTAAAATTTCATATAATTCCTTACATTTTCTCTCCAAACACAAGACTATTTACTTGAACTCGTCTTTTTATAGTAATTTAACCAATCAGTTTATATTTTATTTCTCTAACTCTTATTATTTTTCTAATAAAGTTATAAAAAAATTGGTTATAAGACTTAATTGATTTTTATAAAAACCTCTATTTCTAATGAAACTTAGGTCAAAGTGCTCGAAATAGAAAACTATGAGCCACTGTATATTTAGATTTTTTTAAAAATGTTATTAAACACAAATTATTAACAAAATACTTATTAAGGTGCTTAATTAATTAAAAAAGTTAAAATTAAAATATTATTCACTGTATTTATTCGCCATATTTTAAATCCTAATTCATTTTTATTTTTTGGCGAAGACCAATGGAGAATAGTATGAAATTAGCGAATGATAATATTATATGGAGAATAGTTATATGAAATAAAGAATGAGAGTGGCGAATATATATTAAAAAAATAATGTGGCAACATTCTATTAGTTAAACAATACTAGTTTTTTTATCCCCGTGTGTTGCACGGGTTAATTCAAAATTTTATGGTGATGTCAAGTTTCTTTTTTTATTAATTAAACTATGACCAAACTTTTTGTTTATTATATAGTATAGAGTATAGATAGATATAGATAGATCTAACTTAATAAACTATATTATATATTATATTAAGTAATTATATTAAGTAATTAAATAATTTAGAAGACAATAAATAAATAGTGGATCTATATATTCAAAATTAGAAGATCCGCTACAATAAATAAATAGTGGATATATATATCCAAAATTAGAAGATCCGCTTGTGAATGTTTATTGGCGAGAAAAATTATTGAGGATGAATGTGGTGATGGTAAATTGTCTAAAGAATGAGACCC
>JBCNJP010010557.1:0-21564 GCA_039602395.1 Deinandra increscens subsp. villosa
ACGCAAAAAAAATGTGGTTTTTCTAAGCCTTTTATCCTATAGGATTGAATTAAGGTTTACCCTCATCTCAGCCTCATTGTTCGCTACTGTTTTGAGTGAGATTTTGCTGGATATGTTTGCTTGTTTAGTTGACAAGATTCACCAATTTTACAAATTTAATTAATAGTCAAATATGTTAACCAAATCACATGCTAAGTCAACTGATTGAAGCCAAATTGCCCACAAAGCTCATGAATCTTGACAATTATGTGAAAATTTTCTTGAAAAACACCTACAAAGATGGTCCAAATTTGAAATGTATACCAAGATTAACAATCTATTGAGGTGAAAAAAGGATAAAGATCATAATTCATAACCCCTATACTAAAACCTAAAACAGTCGAACTGATGAATATAATAATAACTAAAAGGTAAACCAGAAAGGGTCAAAACAGCTATTTAACAGACTAAGCACTAAATCTAAGCAAAACCCAGATGCAAAAACCCTAAAACCCAACAAAAAGTTACAAATTAACGAAGACCCATTTGGGAAACGAACAGAAAACAAAAGGGTGCTGAATTACATAAACCAAGAACACTTACAGAGGGGTTTTGTGATGGAATCTTGGAGACGAAGGAGAAGGTGGGCAGGGTGCTTGAATCCTGATGTTCATCGACTGATGATTCATCGATTTTGTTGTGTTTAGATTTAGAAATCCAAAAAAAAGGTATATTATATTTTGTTTGGTGATATGACTAGTAGTAGCAGTGAGGATTTGTTGACTTGGTTGTGGATCAGGGGTTTGTGAATTTAGAAAATTGGGGGAAAATGGGTGCAAGAAAGAGGAGAAGGCGAGCTGATAATTATGGAGTGACCCAGCACTTTACTCACCATTGACAGTACTTGCTCCCCCTCAAATACTTGCCACCTGTACAAACTTATTATCCAGTTTCTATGTTTGCAAATTGACAAAAAAAGATAAATACCCATTTCAATTTCCTATTTTATAAAATTTTGGATATGTTTTTTTAGGAAATATATTTGCTAATAAATATATGATAATTTTTTAAATTTTAATAATTTTTGAAAATAATGTATTTATTTGTATGGTATTCAGTTATTCATTGATGAAAACATAACCGGTTAAAAATGATTACTAAATATTTAGATATTTTTATTTTAAATTCATTTGTAACATAATTTTTGAATTTTAACTAGTAAATAAATAGAGAAATGATAAAAAGTAGTTAGGATGGGAGGGGCGGGAGGCAGGCGGCTATCTTAGGCTCACGGCTACATAACCGCCAGCCTTAAGGCTACTTCTAAACTACTTTCACAGCTACTATTTACGGTTAGAGAAAGTCGTTTATTTTATGTGTATGTTGCATGCCTGCAAGTACTTAATCAATTCTTACACTCCTTTAATTTAAAAAAAAAATATCACTCTTTTCTTCTTTTAAAAAACAGAGCAATTACTATTGTATCTTGGTATATATGTAAATATTTCCAAAGTAGGTGGTATATTTACAAATATTTTGTTTGATAACCCATGATAAACTTTTATATAAATTATGTTTCTCCTAATTGTTATAAAGGGTAAATTGCCTATATTATAAAAGTTAGATTCAAATGTCATAACACAAGGCCATAGTGTCTATTGGCTACAACTAAGAGGGAAAAAAAGGGAAAAAACACATTCCTTTCCCCAACTTGTTTGGTATACCAATCAAGGCTAATAGATTTGGTTTTATAAAAGGTCATTTTATTGTTGATGACTCTCATCATTGGAGAAGTTTTGGCTTGGTTGAAGGCTAACAAACGTGAAGATTGTTTTTTTTAAGTGGATTTTGAGAAAGCATGTGCCTCTATTAGTTGGGATTTTCTTTTGGACATTATGAAACTTATGGTTTTCCCATTCACTTAGTGCAATCGAATCAAAGGGTGCCTCAAATCGGACAGGTTCTCGGTATTAGTCAATGGTGCACCCACTAAAAAATTTAATTTGTCGTGTGGCTTGACTGCTTGAGACAAGGGGATCCGTTCTCTCCTTCGCTTTTTTCCATAGTAATGGAGGCCCTTAATCTTCTCATGAGGAGAGTATGTTGTGCCAGTTGTTTCCATGGCATTTCTCTTCCTAATGGCGTCCATTTCAAATCTCGATAATCTTGTAATAATTCTTCGTATTTTCTTTGTGCTCTCGGGTCTTAAGGCAAACTATCGCAAAAGTTCCCTTTTTGGTGTTAATGTCCATAGGTCGGATCTAGACACTTTTGTGGGGAACCTTAGATGAAAGGTTGGCTCCTTCCCAACTTCATATTTGGGAATTACTTTGGGTGTCAATATGAACCGTCTTCGCTCGTGGGATCCCGTTCTGGAGAAAATTACTAAAAGGCTTTCGGTTTGGAAGATGAAGTCTTTATCTTTTGGTGGTCGAATTACTTTACTAAAATCAGTGCTCGGGGCGATACCTAATTACTTTTTCTCCCTCTTCCCGACACCGGTTGGTATCATCAAGGCAATTGAGTCAAAACGTAGACATCCTTTCGTTGAGGTGGTGATGTCAGTGTACGAAAAATCCCATGGGTGGCGTGGCATAAAATGTTGGTAGATAAAAAGTTGGGGGGAATGGTATCGGGTCGCTTAGGGCCCTCAACTTAGCGCTCCCCCTTAAGTGGATATTCCGTTTCAAAAATGAACCTACTTCATTATGGGTTAAAACGATTAAGGCCTTTCACCATAAAAGTTTCTCACTGGCTTTTTTCCCCATAAGAATTCGATAAAAGGGTCCCTGGAGTGGTATACTTAAATGCTGCAAAGATGTAATTGATTTGGTATTTGAACTGCCCAAATCGATCAGATGCATTGTGGGTAATGGCGACAATGGACTATTTTGGGATGACAACTGGACCGGGAAGGGCCCTCTTAAATATCTTTTTTTCCAGATCTGTAAGACCGAATTCCCTCTCGCGTCAACCTCGCCCGTAGGGGTATTCCGGTGGACCCTTCATGCCCGACGTGCTCTATTTTTAAAGAAACTACGGACCATCTCCTTATTAATTGTTGTGTTAGCTAACATGGTTTGGTCAAAATATTTTGGCATGGTGTAAAGGCCCGAGCTTGAACATCCATTCTGTGGTGGATATTTTGGAAGCTTGCAAGGGATGGGGGACTTGTCTTAAATCACAGAAGGTTTACCTTGACATTTTCATGACGACTATTTGAAGTATTTGGAAACATAGAAACGAGCTGATCTTTACTCAAGGTAGAAGAGGTGCGGATTTCATTGTAGAGGAAATCAAGGCTACAACTTTTGATTGGTTTAAACATGAGGTAAGAATCGTTGTCTAGTTTGAGATTTGTGGCGCTCTTTTAACTGTATTGCTCAAATCATGTAACCTCTTTTATTTCTAGCTCCTTGCTACTTTTATAAAATTCCGCCGTTAAAAAAAAACTAATCTACTTGTAGTAACTAAATCAACTAATTTGTGAGTTTTTTTTCTTTTCTAAAAGTGCACTTCTTAAGAGTCCCCTTAAAGACAAATAACTAGAATAATTGGAAAGAAATCAAATCATAGTGAATAAAATTGGTTTTATTGGAAAACATGGGAAAGGCCGGGGCTTAGGAGCTCAAGGTGAGATTTTGGAATGATCAATGAAGCATACATCAAAGGGCCCAATGGTATCTAACTAGCTATGGTGTACAATACTTGTATCGCTTTCTTTATGGTTTAGGGTTCAAGTCTAAAGGCCAAAGCCGGGACTTAGGAGCTCAAAATTAGACGACTATGTGTTTTCTTCAACAATATTGGTTTTAATATATAGTTTTAATGGGTTTGTGACCTCAAGTTGAGTTTTTAGAAATTGGAAATTGTTAAGACGAGTATTAACTTAAAGTTATGATGTATTATGATTGATAATTGTTAGAAAGAATTGATTATGAACGTTACTAACTGATGGATTATAACTACGATGGAAACTTATTTTGGGTGATGATCTTACTTAAATTGTAAAAATCATCATTCTTGAAAAATGCTTATTTTGGCAAAAATTTTGTCCAAAATAATAGTGTTGTGAATTAATTAGTCAAAGTGACGAATAAAAAGTTTCAAATGATCAAACATCTTTGAAAAGGCATTTGAACTTAAAAACTGATAAGAATGTGACCAAATTCAACTTGTTAAATTTTGAAACAAATGGATCTTGATCAATTTGGGTGGAATTGAGATTGAGCTACCAAAGCTCAAATTTACGCTCGGACTCTAAAGTGTGGGTCACCCTCCCACACATGTAGGATGACATGGCCGCATGGAGTGGACTAGGATTGCTCACTATTCGAATGAGATTCGAAATTCCACTCGAAATTTTAAATCCGTATTCGATTCGATGTCTGATATCGAAATTCGAATCGAATTCAAATTTGAATCTCAAATTCAAACTCGGTTCCACTAGTTAAAGTGTAGTACCTTGTCACATGAGTTGAACTCCTAAGTTTCATGTGCAGGTTATGTTAAGTGCAACTGTTTTATATCTAAAATCAAGTTTTTCAAGTTTAAGGTATACTAAAAGGAAACAAGATTAACAACTCAGTCAACCTTTCTTATTTTCTTGTAAACACCTTACAACGGTAAAAACCCGCCGTTTAACTTAATGTCTCAAACTCTAAATAGTACATAACCACCTACCACAAGACCGAAAAAAAACATAAGGTTTCTTCAAAGCTCGTCTTTGGCCGATGCTGAAGTTGACTCAGAAGTGGCATCACTGTTCTTCTGAATGAATTCAATGGACTCAGAAGCGGCATCGCGGTTCTTCTGAATGAACTCAATCAAGTCATCCTTCGTCCGGTTTCCGTCATATTTCATAAGTTTACCATGTGAAGATCTTAGGTACAATGTCGGGTAACCTTGAACATCAAACGTGTCACTTGGAATGTCGTTTTTGGTTCCATCCTAGGATATAAATATATGTCACAAACGTATTAGGAACAGATAACTGTGGCTACATTAGATGTACTAGAATAAGTAAAACCTTATTAGCATAAGAAACTGCCTCCTTTATCCAGGATTGGGACTGATGTAAACATATATAGTATAAAAATTTAAGCAAATAATAGTTAATTTTATAAATTATAATAATAATTTTAGCCAGTTCAAAATTTTAGGCCTAAAGTCATAGCATATCTTTTATAAACATAGAGCCACCCTTACTCGCCTAGTTACCAAAAGATGAAACAAGTGAGAACTTACAAATTTTGCAATTAGAACATCAGGATCCTGCTCAAATGACACAGCCACTTCCTCCAAGATTGGAGCTAGTTTTTTGCAGTGTCCACACCATGGTGCATAGATCTCCAGTAGAACTGTAAACCCGAGATTAAAATGGTAAGATCCATAAATAGTCTAATAATTGGCCGAAGCCGTTATGTGATTATGTTCATTTTGACTCATTACTTGACATGATTTTAAAAGAACATGTATGTTCAAGCAAGGATTTTGATAAATTTACCATTCTTTTTGGATTCCAAAACCATGTCGTTAATGCTCTTGGTAACTACCACCTTCACTGGCTCATCATTTGTTTCAGGGATTGGCTCTGACTTTATATATGGTTTTAGCTTTCCGTCCTAGAGTAATGCAAAAAAATATCAATTTTAACGGACAAGCAGACGCTTGAAAATCAGTGCTTAAGTGAGGGTAGGAAGCCTGAACATACTGTAAAGTCCTTCAACCAAGGAGCAATATGATCAGCTTGCACATTTTGGCGAACATACTTGACGCCTTTGGTGTCTTGTAGCACAAGTGCAGGTGTTTGATCTCCATTAAGGCCAAAATACTGCAGGTTAATGTGTACTTAAGTATGTGATTTAAAATCAAAGGTAAGTATAGGAAGATGAAAACGATGATTACCTCCAAGATATTTTCACTATCTTTAACATCACCCATGAGAAAAACTAGTCCTTTTCCTTTGTACAATCCAGCAATTTCATGAAATGTTGACTTGAATAAATCTTGTTTCGCATGATCATAATTAAGGAAGAGCATAGCCTAGTAGAGGAAACAAATCTTAGTATTAAATTATTAACCCTTTATTTAGTCACTAAAAAGACATTGTATATAACAAGTGAATCATTATATCTTCTTTATAAATTATGTACCTTGGAATCTGGACTGTTGAAGTATTTGCTAATAAATGGTTGGTTATCAGCACTTTGGTCAAAAAATGTCACAAGAGGAGTGCTAGATTCCTCAATGAATTTCTCCATAGCATCAACTTCAAAGTTCTTAAGAAAAAATCACATAAGTAGATTTTTTTAGTTACTAGATATAATATAATATTTAAGATATGTACACACCAAATCACCAATACCTTAGAATCAACAAAAAGTTCATCAAAAGGCTTTAGTAACCTAAGAGTTGGCTTGGTAATCGATGAATCTCCACGAGGGATGAGCTTGGCGTTAGAAGTATGACCGAAATCATGGTCAGACCGTAACTTATCAGCTAAAATCATGTAATTCTCATATTCCTCCCCTGAAAATTTGGGGAAAATCCCAACCTGCAATGATGAAATACAAATTTATAAGTTGTATAAAATTTAATCTCCTGTTAAAGAGCATAAAGAATCATAGGGAAAAGGGAGGGAATTCAAAATGCTTACAATAAAAATCTTTTTGTCATCAATAAGGCTTTCTACATCTTCTTTAGTTTTGATTTCAGGTGATGCAGGACCAACTTGTTTCTTCAAGTAAGTCACGATACCATCAGCCTCTCGAGGGCCGTTATACTCCTGAATTTTTTCACCTGCATTTCTCAAGATCTTGATTGTGGGAAATCCTTGTACCTCATATTTCCCTGCAAGTTCCTTGTTTGCTTCAACATCAGCATCCACTTTGGCCAAAACAATTGCAGGGTCATGATTTGCCAACACAGATGCAGCCTTTTCATACTGCACAATATGAAGAATAATTGTTAGTTTGTTACACAACTATCTTTAAATTTAAAAAACTACAAGTTGTAACAGATTATCATGGAAAGAAAACAGGTACCTCTGGAGCAAGACGTTTACAGTGACCACACCTGTAAATAGAAATAGCAGCATGCCAATAACAGATATCAGAAACAAACCACATTTCATATACAATTGGTCAATAGCCAAAAAAAAAGTGATTTTTTCACATGATATTAAGATCTATGCATCTTCAGTCCTATGTGTTTGACATGTTTGCAGGATATAAGTCTTGAGAAATAGAAAAAATAAATGAATATAAGCAAAAATGGCAAAAGAGTTAGGTGAATCCATAAATGAAAATTTTGCTTGCAATAATTACCCGAAAAAAATGCTAATTCTTCAAGTTAACACGCAATAAATCATTAAATCCATAACTGATTTAATTAAAAGTAAAAAATAACATATTCAAATAAATCTACGAATACGTTACAATAATAAATCATACAAAAACAAAACTGATTTGAATGCTTCTTCTTTTCCACCGATTATCTGACCTCTTTTTCACTCTAAAAAACACACACACATAGAAATCTCACAATTTACCAACAATCAAATAGTATACTACATCAATCACACGATCCAGTCGCTCGCAACTGCTAAAAACTCAAAATCAACAAAAACTGAAAACGATAACCTCAAATCACGAACTTCAAATCGATAAAAAACAACGTTTAATTACAAAACCGTCGATTAACCAAATCAAACATGAACAAAATGCATGAACTATCAACTATACAAATTATGAAATTAACGAAGAGAGATGTTCAGATTACCAAGGAGCGTAGAATTCAACGACGATGAAACTGTGTTTGGACACGATCTCCGTAAAATTCGAGTGATCCAAAGTCAAAACGTATTCCTTCTCCTCTTCAGAAGCAGAAGAGATCGATAGAGTCGATGATAAAATTACAAAAACGCACAATAGGAGCATTTTATGATCTCGAGAATACGCCATAGCTGATTTCTCTCTCTGGTTTGTTCGCATGCGAGAGGGATGAGATGGAGGAGGTGAGCTCTGTGTGTTAAGTGCGTGAGAGTATATATAGGTGGTCGGGTGGGGGAGATGAGGGCTCAATACGACAGCGTTTTGTCCGGGATTTTGGTAATATTCATGAGGATTATGTGTGTAACTGAAATATTATAGACATCTTGATGAGGCTTTAATGACCATTTAATTAAAAAAATGTTTTAAGTTTTATATCTTATTCTAAATATTTATTATTTTTGTAATGAGATTCTCGTAATCGTATCAGTTACATTGATATTTTTTGGACTACATCGAAGTTTAAAAAATTAAAATTGAAAAATGAGGGTATAATTTCGCTTTTACTCCCTTACTCCAAATAACGTAAATCATTTAAAAGTTTTGAAATTCAGTTTTTATTTAATTATGTTAATTTATTTTTTATTAACTTTATGTAAATTAACTAAATTATTCTTTTGATTAAAAAATAAATAAATACACTATACATATCATCATTTCATTTTCGAAAACCTGGATCTTTATCCAATTATTCATCCACCACCACCATCAAACTTTCTCTAGATCTCCACCATCACCATAACCTCACCACCATTGCTCCAAATAATATATATGATTCAACCTGATATTAGAGAAGCTGATAAATAAATAATTTGTTACAGTTTTTATATCACTTACATAATGATCACTTAACTTATGATTTGGCCACAATACTTCAAGTCATAAAATTTTAATTTGTGTAAATCTTATTTCTAGAAATTTAGATTTGTACAAATATTATTTTTAGGAATTTAGATTTCCGAATGTCTCTTTTTGTTAGGACCAGAGTAGCACAACATCTAAATGACCATGTAATTGTCCTCTATATGCAGTTGTTAGCTAGCATTCTTGGGATTGTAATATACTAATATTGTATGCATGTTATGCTTAGTAGCGTTGTACCGTTGATAGGACACTTCTAGGCTTCTCTCAGTTCTAGCGGTGGGAAAATCATTAAGGCTATGTGTAATGGTTAAAGCTCATAAAGCCTAACATGGGGCATTATCCGTCATGTGGACGCTGACTGAACAAGGGGCTTTATGGGAATTTATGATGTAGTGGATAAAGCCCCCATAAAGCCCCACCATCATTACTTAATTATTTATTTATTTTTTAACTTTTTTTTTAAACTACTTTCATTAAAATAAATATTACAACTTAAAAAAAAAGATTACAACTTAATTAAAATAAAAATTACAACTACTTAATTAAAATAAAGATTACAACTTAAAAAAAAGACATTACAATAAAAATAAAAAAAGACAATACTACTCGGTGATTTTGTATTTCGCCTTGATTCGTTCCCTCTTTTTGTTATAGTGGGGTGGGTGTTATGGGGAGGTGTTATAGGGCTTTATTGAGCCTAGTAACGCCCATTACGAATAGCCTAATAGGCACACTTCTAGGCTTCTCTCACTTCTTCAAAGAGCAAACAGTCAATAGTTTGACTTAGGATTCTTCTTCATCATAGGCAAGGTCAACTCTTTCCCATTTGTATAAAAAGTTTTTTTTTTTTTTTTTAAACTCCATTTTTTATACTTTTAAGCTCAAATCTTAATTTCTCCCTACAGAACTTAAGAATGGTGGAAAATGGTCGATAGGCAATAGAACAAGTTTCACCGCGCGTCTATGGTCGTTGGTCCTTCTCTTTTTTGTGTCTACTATGTGATGGTAACTTTTTTAAGATAACATTATTAATTTTATTTAATTTTATTTATTATTGTTTGTTACTTGGAGATTGTAACCATGATATATATTATAATAAATTAATAGCCATTCTTCTTTCAATTGTTATGCTCTCTTTTTTACCAATTAACCATTGAAAAAAACAACAATTAATAGCAAGTCATCCCTGATTTAAACAAGCTGATAAAACTTGTCTACTTTTGATACACAATTTGTTTCAATACGCTTTTTTATACACATTAGTTTCAATACACAGTTGTCACTAAAAAAAGGTTACGGTTTCATTGCGTGTGCTCGGGGTAGAAGTTTTATATAAATGTATCGCCATGCTATTAAGTATTTTGATTTAAGGTATGCATGGAAAACGACATCTTTATTGGTTTTATTGGTTCTATTTCCTATTTTTTATGAAGAGAATGAATCTTTTTATCGAAGGATCAGAAAAAAAAGGGTCCGGATCTCCTGCGGGAATGATTTGGAAGAGCCAAAAGGGGGCATGGCATACATATGGTGAGCTACAACAATGGTTAAAGATCCTAACATAGCTAGATTAAGAGATAATTGAGCATGCCACGTCACTAGGATAAGCCGTATTACTGAACCAGACAAAACAACAAGCAATGAAACCAAAGACAGTCTCCAACAATTATTCCAATAATTACATATCCGATTTGCTTTATGGACGAATATGCAAGCATACAGTTTCAATACACAGTTGTCTCTAAAAAAGGTTAAGGAGAAGGGGGACTGAGAAGAAGTTGAAGACAGATGTCAAAACTATCACATCCTTTATTGATGCAAGTAAATATTTTGCAAACTTTGTGCAAAGACATGATCGTTACTTTTATCGTAAGTGGTATAACCCGTTATGTAAATAGAGTACCTTATAATCTTATATTAACATTTAAACACAATCTTTTGTAATAGTTATCTTAGTATCTCTAACAAAAGGCATAAATAGTGTTATGACAACGCCCCTTTTGTACAGGCCGTCTAAATACAAATATCAAAGTCTAAGGACATTATATATGAACTCTCAATTTACAGATATATGTTAGTCCTTTACAGTTACATGGATGTCGTCATAAATTAGCATTAACAAGGTTGTCTACACACCTTCCGTCGTAACGCGCGGACGGGTCTGTTGCTCGTATATACAAAATGCAATTTGTGTTTTTGTCTTTTTGTGGGTTTTTTCTTTATTATTATATTTTTTTGTTTAGTTTTTAAGTTTTTATTATTAATTTTTTTTATCCGAGCACAATTAGTTTAGCAAAAGAGTTTATGGTATAATAGGTATAGTCGTTTGACATAGATTTTTTTATTTCCGGTCTCAACGAATGTAGCACATAAGTTAGTGGTGTAATTGATACAATCGTGTAACATATAGCTTTCAGGTCGTAGACCAAATAGTTTAAACGTTTGTTACGCAGATTTTTATTTCCGTTTCTTTACGTAACGTTATATTAATGCAAATGTTTTATGTGTCCGCGTTATCCCCACGACAACACCTTTATTAGTATTTTTTTCAATCTTTTTTTAAATCATTTTTTAAGTGTTCCACTGGTTTTAATCTTAGTTTCACAATGTTGTCTTTCGGTGTCTAATTGTTTATAGCGTTATATTTAACCAGACTTCTAATTTTAATGTTGTTATATTGTTTTTTTCATTTTATTTTCATTTATATTACACTTTAGCAATACAACTGCTTTATATACGCACTTTATTCTCACAGCAATAAACACGAGTAATAAAATCTAGATATAAAACAAAAAATAAAAAGTTGAAAGTGATAAGGAAAGATTACACAGTCATAAAACCAAATAAAATAAGTTGTGGACTCAAATTTCATAATAAATTAAAAATCTTTTTTTTTCTTTTGCTAATTATAAGGTAAGAAGTTGTTATACTCAGATCACTTGCAATTTAATTTCACATCATCTCTACATATGGGCGTCTAGATAGTAGATATTGGTTGACCATCTGACTTTTCAAACTTTTAACTTTTCAACATTTGACTCGGTCAAACTTTACAAATGGCTATCCCGCTCTTTCTGATGTTTGTCAGACTTTTTAAAAAATTTTGACTTAGTCAAATATTTGAAAGTTAGACCTTCAGATTTCAACGTTAAAACGTTAAAAAGTAAAATTTGACAAATATGAAAAGTTAGACTTTCAAACGTTAAAAAGCCTTCTAAGGTGTTGATGGACGACTCACGGCCGTCTAGTTTTGATTTGAGCATAACGATAATACGAGATTACAAAAACTGATGTAATATGTAAGGTGGTAAAAAGAAGTTAAAACTAAACTTACAGGCTGAACAATCCCTCAATGGCAGTTTCTGTAATTTAATCAAAAGAAAACTAAAACAACCATGTTGAAGACTGATGACCAATCTTTTCTTATCTACACATACATATATAAACAAAACACTAAAAGAACTAAAAAAACCATAAAAAAAATGGCAATGGCATACTCTTCATCTTGCTCCTCATTTCCATACACAAAACCACACACCCCATCACCCACAACCACAGTCACCAAACCAGGGCTGCTGCCAGGTGGCGGTGGTGGCGGCGGCAGCCGTGGTGGTGGCAGGTTTTATTTCTCCATTAAAGCTGTGAAGTCACCTGAGTCTGCTGATCCACCTCCACCTGCAGCTGCAGCTGAAACCCCTGCTGCTACAAAACCACCCAAGAAACCTGTTTTTTCAAGTCAGTATTTTTCTTGCTTTTATTCTCATTTTTCAAACCAATTTCAATTTTTTATATTGTATGGATTTTATGTTTATGTTTTTGTTGGCAGTGAAAAAAGGGCAGATTGTTAGAGTAGAGAAGGAAAAGTATCTAAATAGCATCAATGTAAGTTACTAATGTATTATTAATCGAATAAGAAATAAACATATAACACGATATGAAAATAATCAGGTTTTAGATTATTTTATCTGGCCTCTTTAGTAAATGGGTCATGTTTGAATTGACATGTTTGATTAAACAGATTAACAGATTGACCGTTTAATCCATTTGGCCATTTATATTAACCCTCCAACTCATTTAGCACATTTACAACCCGTTTTACTCATTTAGATAAATGGGTTAAGCGGGTCATATTCAGGTTACACAATTTTAAGTGTGTCTCGCTTATGATTGATGTTTTTGACACGGATATATATGGGGCTTGACGGATATATATGGGGCGTGTTTAGGTTGGAACGATTCTACCCCTAACCCACAAACCCGAGACGATCAAAACCCCTAGATGAACATGATATGATACGTAATAAGTAGGGTGTGAACTCGTCACATGACACTAAAATATTCGGGTATTAGATTGTCATATCTAACCCATTTAATAAACGGTTCGTGTGCAAGTTAACCTGTAAATTTAAATTAAACAGGCCGACCCGTCGACCAACTTAATTAAATAGTCGACCCGCCAACCTATTTCTGACCCGTTTAACCCATTTATTATAACCCTTCAACCCGTTTAGCATGTTAATAACCTGATTACAACTTTTTTGAATATGCCCGGGTTAGGATCGATGTCTTTGACACGAATGGTCGTCTCGGGTTCAACCCACTAACCCGACACGATTAACACCCATAATACAAAAACCACATTTCATTAGCAACGTAAGTTCTCTACTCGATCTTGCATTCAAACTCAGTTTCATTTCAGTATCTATCTGTTGGGCATCCTCCTTATTATAAAGGATTGGACTACATATACGAAGACCGTGGCGAGGTGCTAGATATTCGAGTCTTCGAAACAGGAGAGTATGCACTTGTAAGTTCAGTAACTTATAATGTAACTTTCTAGTCACAATTTCATGTCAAAAGAAACTTGCATAAGAAACAACTCTACAAGAACAGACTTTATGTTCATACTAACAATGTAACCTGTGTTGTAGATTGCATGGATCGGGGTCCCGACCGCACCAGCTTGGCTTCCAACCGACATGTTAATCAAGGTAATCGTTTTTCAAACTGCGAAGTTATGCGCTTGATAACTGTCTTATAATGTGATTGATGTACTCTTTTGTGCAGTCTGAGAAGCTTGATTATGAGAGAATATGAATCAAAACTACTGTTTCAAGAAACAAGTGTTCAAATGTATGGATCTGTAACTTGACTTTTAGTCAAACCTTGATGTATCTCACCATATACATTTGCCAAATCATGAATTCAAGTGAATACTAGCAATTACTTCTATTTTCTATTTTGGCATGTTTTCTGTAGTTTCATAGATCCACCAATAAAGGAAGAGCCCTTTGATTTGAATAAGCAGTAGCATGTTTGACTTCTCTTTCTGTCGGTTCATTTGACTTTGAAACAGGTTAAAGCTGGACAACGAGTCAACCTGTTTAATTGGGATCACCACATTTAGTTACTGTCATTTCTAAGATAGCCCAACTCCAGATGTGTAAAGCCATTGGTCATTTCCAAGCTTTAGTTACTATTTTATTTTATAATTTTCATAAATACTCTCTGAATAGAATTATTCACGTGAATTAAAATATCCAAAAAGCATTTCGCTCAATTTGTCAAAAGTTAAAATACATAATAACAAAGATACTGTGACACTCCTTCTCATAAAGAATAAATTATAAAATAACAAAGATTGAAAACGAAATATGAAATTTTTTTATACACCTAAAAGATAAAAGAAGGTATAATAATAAATTTCTCAATGGTGACAAATAAAAGCATCCATCCAGATATTCAACCAAGATATGAGTCCATTACATTGAGGTTGTAAGGTTAGGGTGAATTAATGTGTATTTCATTCAAATTTTGTAAATACAAAACTATATATAGCATTAATTATATTTTATATCATTTTCAAAAAAAGGCAATAGAAATAGTCAAAACCCAAAATTGAATAGGAACTGAACCACTAAATTGACCTAGCTAGGTAAGTGTGGTCCAGTGCAGCCACTTTAAACCCTGTTTCCTAGCCACCTGACTACTGATCCTCCATCAACTCTGGGTCCAACCAGTTTGAACCATTTTCAAGAATGTTTCAACACAAGTTCTTGAAGCAGTAACTAAATAAAGACCCCTCGTGAAACCGACACGAAATGAAAACCCTTTTGTTTTACAAGAAATTTGGCCAACATTATCTTATCAGACCCATAAAAACCGGCCAGTCTTCGTATACAGTCATAAAAAACCAAACTCGCGGGGTTCTATTTACAACGAATCACAGACGAATAATTCCCACCAAATTCCCTACAAAACATACATCAAACTCTTATACTTGTCATTCGATTGACCCAATAGGTTTGTTGGTCACCAGACCCAGGTCATAAGAGATATGATCTCGGGTTTCGGTTTGGTGTTTGGGGTTTGACCTGAGGGACTTCATACCGAGGGTCAAATGTGGTTCTGGCGTTCTGTCTTGATGGAACTGCCACCACATCATTCAAATTGTAATTACTTTGACTTTGGCCTTGACTTTGACCGATCATGGTAAAAGATGGGTGAGGGGGTGAAAGATAACAACTCCTGTATGCAGATCCATACTGTCTTAATGGGCTTGAAGTTGGGGATACAGGCAAAGAAGTAATTGTTCTTGTGTTTCCCCTGCACACATAAATCTTTCAAAGTCAAACAACATCCTAAAACAGTCAACTTTAAATGTTCTGCAAAATATACCTTGGACTCAACATTACACCTCTAGATGTTGTCGCCACAGGCCCATCAAACGAGTTCGTGTTTGTTCTGTTGGAATGCATTTCCGAGGCAGTCTGTTCCAACATCAACAATCATAAAATAAATAAAAAACAGGAAAAATAAATCTCCAAAAATTAAAATAAAAACAAACACAAAAGTATGTGTATCTAAAAAGGTTATTTTTCTTTTTACCGGGGTACGACTTCCATCAAAGGTGAAGGGAAAGGCTTCCTTGGTTAGGTTAAAATTGGCTCCTCTTGTAGTAGCTTGGTCCCGGACAAATGCATGATCCAACAGTTTTGAGGCCGAGGGTCGTAAAGACGGGTCCCGTTGTAGGCATTGCTTTATAAAAGATTTTGCATCATTTGAAAGATGATCGGGTATTTCGGGCATGTCTTTGCTATTTCCAATCTTGAATATTGCTGCCACCTGGCAACAAAAACACAAGCCCGATGCAGTTCTAAGCACCTAGAAACCAACAAGAGATAAAGGTAAAACTTGCAAAAGATATGAGACACATCATACCCCTTCATATTGGCCCCAAGGAGGTTTTGATGTTGCCATTTCAAGAATTGTACATCCCAAGCTCCAAATATCAACCGCAAGATTGTAACCATTGGTATTCATTACAACCTGATATTAAACAAACTGGATGAATATTGAATAAAAATGTATAAATTTGTAAAAACGACGTTTAGGAAGGAGAAAAGGTACCTCGGGTGCCATCCAGTAGGGACTTCCTTTGAAAGAAAGCATTGATGTACAGTTTGTTATCTGATGACAAGAAGTAAACAAATGAGTCCAGTGTTTATGTTTTCTCTCCCCTTTGACCACTAAAGTGGTCATGCACCATTTTGACCACTAATGAGACAATTTGCAATTTGCATACCGTAATTGTCATTTAGACATCTACATTCAAGATATTCTTCAGTCTATATGATTATATAAAACTTAGTGATGTATGTAAGATATAACAATAGTAGGATATTCTTAGCAAGGTTCCAAACTTTAGCCATTGAGCCGTTGAAGATAAAATAAACCCAAATCAGCACATTTTTAAGTATCCAGATTAAATTTGCCATCTCGACTTCAAATAAATGGAATGACACGCTAAATTTCTTCCTTCCACGCTTCTTTTTTTAGTCAATTTTTATGTATAATCATGTAAAAGATTATCTTTTCCCAAGAGGATGATGCGAAAATTACATGTTTTGCCATGCCAAAATCAGCAAGCTTGATTACACCATTAGGGTCCACTAATATGTTTGCCCCTTTGATATCTCTGTGAAAAAGCACAAATTTCTTATTAACAACTAACAAGAATACCATGTGAAGGTAAAATCCAAGATTATTAACACGTCAACACCGACTTACCTGTGTACTGTATTTCTTCCATGTAAATAGGCAAGCCCGCTAAGAACTTGCCTGGTGTAATTTTGAATTACTGGTTCCCTAAATGGGCCATATTCTTGAAGTAACTTGTGAATGGAACCACCAGAGACATATTCCAAGTATACGGATAAGGTTTCCTCTCCCTGAAAAATCCACAAAGCTTGATTGTTTTATAATCGGTTTTAACTGTTTGGCAAAAGTTAATACTGATTCTGATCTTCTAATCGTTTAGGATCACATTTGGAGATAAACATATAGATCTGCCATAAGAAAACTAACTTATTGGCATAGATGTAAAACTGCCTCAACGACCTGATTTAATCAACTCCTTGTCTAATTGTCTAATTCTTATTGTTCGAGTCAGAATAATCACTTCAAACACGCACACCCAAATAACTCTATAGCTGCTTTCAGTTTCTTTACCTCCAAAGCATTTATAATTCTAAACTCCTTTATATAGTCTAACCTATAATCACTCCCCCTGCAACTAAAATAAATACCATTAACTTGAACCCGAATAGAACCAATTGAACAACCACAAAGTCAAATTTGAATTTCTTTTTTTCACTGAGCCGACAAGAAGTAAGACAAAATAAGAACATACCAGTTCACTTCCATAGTATTGAACGATATTTGGGTGTGAAAGTTGACTGAGCAAAGTGATCTCCTGTAACAGTGCATAAAATTTTCAGAAAATATTAAAAGAATATCACCATTACACACAAAAAATAATAATAAGATAAACTAAGCTTAAACATAATTGGGACAACTCCATAACCTTAATACATAACAACACACACACACACACACACACACACACACACACACACATATATATATATATATACGCACATGTGTGTGTGAAGGGAGAACATACCTGGTTCAATTGCTTGAGACATTCTTTCGAAGAAGGATCATCCGCAACAACTTTTACTTCTTTTATCGCACACATCTGACCATTCTCACTATTAAAAACATAAACAGACATGCCACCAATTCAACTTAAATTAAAATGCAAACCTTCAAATATAGTTCATGAATAAACAACTTTTTATCATATAGAAGTACCCAAAAAAATGCGGTACACTTTGGAGGTTTGCCAAAAAAACAAGTAAAACTGATATGCAAATCACCAGTCAAACAATTAGTCAACATCTAGGTTCAACTCAGTGGTGACAAAAAAACATGAATGTGATGCTTCAAAATTAATGCTACCAACATTTTGCAATGATTGTAGGTCATTTTCTGTTTGAAACTTTGTTACGAAAATGTTACATTTATTTTAGGACATCCAAGAAATAATAATTTTGCATGTCTTGAGGAGTTGCATTTGAAGGTATGAAGCTCAAAAGTCATGTGTGGGATTTATTGGAGATAGAGGTAGTTTTACGTTATGGAAACTAAACTTGGAACATATAAGCTTACTATAAAAATACCAAAACAGCCCTGATAAACATATAGAGAGCCCAAAAGATAGAAGTCAAGAATTAAGACGTTCATCCAGAAGTAGCAATTTCAACCTTTTACTTATGAAGATATTAAATAAAGTTATGTTTGATCTCTAACATGTCAACTCTTAAAATAATAGAGCATTAAAAGAACAAGCCAAGTGGGCCGAAAGCGGTCCAGAATATACTTTCAATGCACGCAGCCTCATAAATCATATTATCCGTAGATTTAAATTATTGTTATAATTTTGAGTTCTTGTAATCACAATTAACACTATTTATAAAAAGGGTTTTTAGAATATGGACAAAAATGTTGTCAAACCTAGCCAACCTGACCCATTTCAGCATGTTGGTTGAACCAGCCTATTTTGCCACCTCACGATTCAAAGTACAAGCGGTCATAATGATAGATTCTGAACCAATTACCTGTTAAAACCAAGATAAACATGTCCAAAAGTGCCTCTTCCCAACAATCTTCCTTTTTTCCACTTGGACGCTTGGCAATTTGAATTTTCAGTGACACTAAGCGTTTTCATATTGGACAAAACCGAAGAGGGACTGGTGGGAGAGCTGCAATTTAATGCAGAAGAAGGGCTAGTAGGTGAACTAGGAGGTGGTGGAAGGGGAAGCGGATGGCCAGCATTCTTCCCGTCATCTAGTTTCCTGTTAGGAGAGTCTAAACCAGTACTTGCAAACCGTTGATGGAGAGGTGATGTAGCTGTGGTCCCCACCCTTGACCCGGGACCCGGACTTCTTGCTCGAGGGCTATACTTCGTGTCCCCATACCCTCTGCGTAACAGAAATTACATCAACAAATTGTAAATTATAAACACAATAATAATATTCACTATTAGCAAGTTTCAAGTTTCATCATTCCTGACATATGATTCTGTTTCCTCAAGTCGAATCAACTAGTTTGAAATCAAACATCTAAGTGGTTAACATTAAATCATGTTAAAGTCAGTCTATCAAATTCAATATTCACAATTTTGAATGTCTAATAGTCAGTAGATTCAAATATATATGACCAGCAAATAACAATTAGGGCTTGATTTTGATCAAATTATGTTTCAAATTGAACTGAAATTAGCTTTAAAGTCAATTGAGGTATAATAAAATTCAACAAAATTCAACACAGATAACCTAAAATCCTCATCAAAGTATTGTAACTGATCACTGATACAAAATTGAGCTCCTAAATTCCAAATTATCAACAAAATATCTGCGAAATCATCATCAAAATAACCTAGACCTAACTATTTAACAGAAAACAATCCAGTAAAGTAAAACGAACCTGAAAAACCCCAATTGACCATGATCAATAATATTATGCTCATCAGCCGACGAAACAGACGAGCCGCCACTAGACGACACCGAAGCCGACGCGGAGCCATGATGATCCGCCACTCCAATCGACGTCGTCGGCGAAATCGACGGCAACGAAGTCGTCGGCGAAATCGACGGCAACGACGTCGTGGGCGAGATAGACGGCTGAGGCAACGGATGCGCAATTCGATCCGAATCAAACCCGGAGAAACCCGACCCGTGCGTTCCACTTCCAGCTCCGGCCGACGGAGTAGAAGAAGCGGAAGACGGCGAGTAGTCGCGGCTCACACGAGGCGAGCCGCCGCGAGCGAGGAAGCCGTCATCGAAGCTGGATTTGGGCTTCCTGTCTCCATCATTATTATTCTTCCTGGCGGATGATGGGTGATAATTGGTGGCGGAAAAGGGGTTATCTTGAGGAGGGGTTGGGGTTGGGGTTTGGGATTGGTAGGGATTCCGATGCGGCTGGTGGTGGTTATCTTTGTCTTTGGTGGATTTTCTGCCGAACCAGGCAGGCATGTTCTTTTCGATGAATTTTGACTTCATGGATTATTGGTTTTGGTTTTGGATTTTGAGAAGAAGAGAGGAGAGAAGAGAGAAAGGAGAAATGGGATATGTGAGATGAGAAGATATTATAAATTGGAAGGAAGAAAGGGGTGTGGGACCCAGGTCACCCAACCCCAAGAGAAGCAAACAGTGAATAACAGCTGGTGATGGGCCACCCCTCACCCCCAGCCGGGTCTTTGAGTTTAGTCACTTAAACCCGTGTATACGCTAGCATATATATTGTTTGTTATAACTTATAACTAGTTTTTTTTATTGTTACAACTTACAACGTGTCATTACGAGTAATGAAAAAGCCGATTAAAAAAACCCATACATACAATTTGATTTGATATAAATATATAAAAGAATTTATATTGTAACATTGACATCTAAACAATAACGAAAAAAACAGTAATGTGCCGAAATGAAAAACTAAAGAGTTTAGGGTTTAGATTTAAGGGTTAAGAATCGGTCTTAGCTTTTTAAAAACCTGATAATGATTCGACGAGACGGTTTAAACCCGCTAGAACGAGTTCGATCAAGTCTGTTTGAGAATATTTTTCATAGTTTTCTTTGTTCCTTTTTTTACTGGTCATTTTTAAACTCACACTTGAAGCTAAAATCAACTTTGTTTGTCCTAGACTCCCTAGATCAAGAAACTCGAGATTAAATAATGTATCTAGATTGTCTATGAATCAAACTAGTTTTTAATTAGTCGTCTGTTGCCGCAGAACTAATACGGGTACAAGAAAGCAGACATGCAAACCACAAAAAAATATACATTAAAAAGTGACGATGTTGAACTAAACTCAAATCAAAGAAGACACTTTACGCAAACTATCAAAAATACACATCGAAAAGCAAAAAAGATAAATAAATGTCACTGCCATGTGGACCACCCAGGACAGTGACATAGTTATATAGAACAATCTTTGAACTTTGTTTAGTTTAGTTAGTAATATGATAAATTATAGAAGCTTAGTACATGATAAATTATAATTTATATAAGCTCGATCTCAACTCAGGTTTTTACTTTATGGTACTTATAAGCATAAAATACTTTGATAAAAAAAATTAATAAAAATAAAACTAAAAGAAAAAAACTTATTATTAGGCTTGTTGGTTGTCGCCGTCCTAAATTCTTCACCGGCCACCACCATTCATCATTGTCGTCGTGGTTGCAGAAACGAAATTGATCTAAAGGAGTGAACTTTAGCCTCAAGCCAAAATTGATCAAATTGGAAATAAAGGAGTGAACACCTAGCATTAGTATATATATATATATATATATATATATATTTATATATACATATATATATTTTTACCAGCCGAAGATAAATTTATACAAACAAAACCCTTCAATCGACCATTTTAGTGCATGTGTTATTATTTTCATAAAACTAGTGATGGTGTTTGGATGCCTCATTTGTTTTGCACCCATGAGACTTAATTAACCTGTTTCAGAGCTAGCTTAATTAATATAT
>JBCNJP010010559.1:5000-21559 GCA_039602395.1 Deinandra increscens subsp. villosa
AACCCTAAACCCTAAACCCTAAACCCTAAACCCTAAACCCTAAACCCTAAACCCTAAACCCTAAACCCTAAACCCTAAACCCTAAACCCTAAACCCTAAACCCTAAACCCTAAACCCTAAACCCTAAACCCTAAACCCTAAACCCTAAACCCTAAACCCTAAACCCTAAACCCTAAACCCTAAACCCTAAACCCTAAACCCTAAACCCTAAACCCTAAACCCTAAACCCTAAACCCTAAACCCTAAACCCTAAACCCTAAACCCTAAACCCTAAACCCTAAACCCTAAACCCTAAACCCTAAACCCTAAACCCTAAACCCTAAACCCTAAACCCTAAACCCTAAACCCTAAACCCTAAACCCTAAACCCTAAACCCTAAACCCTAAACCCTAAACCCTAAACCCTAAACCCTAAACCCTAAACCCTAAACCCTAAACCCTAAACCCTAAACCCTAAACCCTAAACCCTAAACCCTAAACCCTAAACCCTAAACCCTAAACCCTAAACCCTAAACCCTAAACCCTAAACCCTAAACCCTAAACCCTAAACCCTAAACCCTAAACCCTAAACCCTAAACCCTAAACCCTAAACCCTAAACCCTAAACCCTAAACCCTAAACCCTAAACCCTAAACCCTAAACCCTAAACCCTAAACCCTAAACCCTAAACCCTAAACCCTAAACCCTAAACCCTAAACCCTAAACCCTAAACCCTAAACCCTAAACCCTAAACCCTAAACCCTAAACCCTAAACCCTAAACCCTAAACCCTAAACCCTAAACCCTAAACCCTAAACCCTAAACCCTAAACCCTAAACCCTAAACCCTAAACCCTAAACCCTAAACCCTAAACCCTAAACCCTAAACCCTAAACCCTAAACCCTAAACCCTAAACCCTAAACCCTAAACCCTAAACCCTAAACCCTAAACCCTAAACCCTAAACCCTAAACCCTAAACCCTAAACCCTAAACCCTAAACCCTAAACCCTAAACCCTAAACCCTAAACCCTAAACCCTAAACCCTAAACCCTAAACCCTAAACCCTAAACCCTAAACCCTAAACCCTAAACCCTAAACCCTAAACCCTAAACCCTAAACCCTAAACCCTAAACCCTAAACCCTAAACCCTAAACCCTAAACCCTAAACCCTAAACCCTAAACCCTAAACCCTAAACCCTAAACCCTAAACCCTAAACCCTAAACCCTAAACCCTAAACCCTAAACCCTAAACCCTAAACCCTAAACCCTAAACCCTAAACCCTAAACCCTAAACCCTAAACCCTAAACCCTAAACCCTAAACCCTAAACCCTAAACCCTAAACCCTAAACCCTAAACCCTAAACCCTAAACCCTAAACCCTAAACCCTAAACCCTAAACCCTAAACCCTAAACCCTAAACCCTAAACCCTAAACCCTAAACCCTAAACCCTAAACCCTAAACCCTAAACCCTAAACCCTAAACCCTAAACCCTAAACCCTAAACCCTAAACCCTAAACCCTAAACCCTAAACCCTAAACCCTAAACCCTAAACCCTAAACCCTAAACCCTAAACCCTAAACCCTAAACCCTAAACCCTAAACCCTAAACCCTAAACCCTAAACCCTAAACCCTAAACCCTAAACCCTAAACCCTAAACCCTAAACCCTAAACCCTAAACCCTAAACCCTAAACCCTAAACCCTAAACCCTAAACCCTAAACCCTAAACCCTAAACCCTAAACCCTAAACCCTAAACCCTAAACCCTAAACCCTAAACCCTAAACCCTAAACCCTAAACCCTAAACCCTAAACCCTAAACCCTAAACCCTAAACCCTAAACCCTAAACCCTAAACCCTAAACCCTAAACCCTAAACCCTAAACCCTAAACCCTAAACCCTAAACCCTAAACCCTAAACCCTAAACCCTAAACCCTAAACCCTAAACCCTAAACCCTAAACCCTAAACCCTAAACCCTAAACCCTAAACCCTAAACCCTAAACCCTAAACCCTAAACCCTAAACCCTAAACCCTAAACCCTAAACCCTAAACCCTAAACCCTAAACCCTAAACCCTAAACCCTAAACCCTAAACCCTAAACCCTAAACCCTAAACCCTAAACCCTAAACCCTAAACCCTAAACCCTAAACCCTAAACCCTAAACCCTAAACCCTAAACCCTAAACCCTAAACCCTAAACCCTAAACCCTAAACCCTAAACCCTAAACCCTAAACCCTAAACCCTAAACCCTAAACCCTAAACCCTAAACCCTAAACCCTAAACCCTAAACCCTAAACCCTAAACCCTAAACCCTAAACCCTAAACCCTAAACCCTAAACCCTAAACCCTAAACCCTAAACCCTAAACCCTAAACCCTAAACCCTAAACCCTAAACCCTAAACCCTAAACCCTAAACCCTAAACCCTAAACCCTAAACCCTAAACCCTAAACCCTAAACCCTAAACCCTAAACCCTAAACCCTAAACCCTAAACCCTAAACCCTAAACCCTAAACCCTAAACCCTAAACCCTAAACCCTAAACCCTAAACCCTAAACCCTAAACCCTAAACCCTAAACCCTAAACCCTAAACCCTAAACCCTAAACCCTAAACCCTAAACCCTAAACCCTAAACCCTAAACCCTAAACCCTAAACCCTAAACCCTAAACCCTAAACCCTAAACCCTAAACCCTAAACCCTAAACCCTAAACCCTAAACCCTAAACCCTAAACCCTAAACCCTAAACCCTAAACCCTAAACCCTAAACCCTAAACCCTAAACCCTAAACCCTAAACCCTAAACCCTAAACCCTAAACCCTAAACCCTAAACCCTAAACCCTAAACCCTAAACCCTAAACCCTAAACCCTAAACCCTAAACCCTAAACCCTAAACCCTAAACCCTAAACCCTAAACCCTAAACCCTAAACCCTAAACCCTAAACCCTAAACCCTAAACCCTAAACCCTAAACCCTAAACCCTAAACCCTAAACCCTAAACCCTAAACCCTAAACCCTAAACCCTAAACCCTAAACCCTAAACCCTAAACCCTAAACCCTAAACCCTAAACCCTAAACCCTAAACCCTAAACCCTAAACCCTAAACCCTAAACCCTAAACCCTAAACCCTAAACCCTAAACCCTAAACCCTAAACCCTAAACCCTAAACCCTAAACCCTAAACCCTAAACCCTAAACCCTAAACCCTAAACCCTAAACCCTAAACCCTAAACCCTAAACCCTAAACCCTAAACCCTAAACCCTAAACCCTAAACCCTAAACCCTAAACCCTAAACCCTAAACCCTAAACCCTAAACCCTAAACCCTAAACCCTAAACCCTAAACCCTAAACCCTAAACCCTAAACCCTAAACCCTAAACCCTAAACCCTAAACCCTAAACCCTAAACCCTAAACCCTAAACCCTAAACCCTAAACCCTAAACCCTAAACCCTAAACCCTAAACCCTAAACCCTAAACCCTAAACCCTAAACCCTAAACCCTAAACCCTAAACCCTAAACCCTAAACCCTAAACCCTAAACCCTAAACCCTAAACCCTAAACCCTAAACCCTAAACCCTAAACCCTAAACCCTAAACCCTAAACCCTAAACCCTAAACCCTAAACCCTAAACCCTAAACCCTAAACCCTAAACCCTAAACCCTAAACCCTAAACCCTAAACCCTAAACCCTAAACCCTAAACCCTAAACCCTAAACCCTAAACCCTAAACCCTAAACCCTAAACCCTAAACCCTAAACCCTAAACCCTAAACCCTAAACCCTAAACCCTAAACCCTAAACCCTAAACCCTAAACCCTAAACCCTAAACCCTAAACCCTAAACCCTAAACCCTAAACCCTAAACCCTAAACCCTAAACCCTAAACCCTAAACCCTAAACCCTAAACCCTAAACCCTAAACCCTAAACCCTAAACCCTAAACCCTAAACCCTAAACCCTAAACCCTAAACCCTAAACCCTAAACCCTAAACCCTAAACCCTAAACCCTAAACCCTAAACCCTAAACCCTAAACCCTAAACCCTAAACCCTAAGGATTTTCATTTGTGTAATTTTTCTCTCTCTCTAACTTTCTCTCTCTTCCATTCTCTCTCTCGGATGCCCGATTCTCTTCTAGGTCCGCCGTCCACAAATCTTGCCGATTAACCTAAGTATTTCAACCTTCATGAACCCTTCCAATCAAGGGGGAACCCCCCATGATCATCCGCCGGATGGAATACCTCCTAAAATCCCAGATCTGAGCTTTGGTTACTCGCTCATCGCCTCGGTTGAACAACCTTAGCCAAAAGTAGCGGAGTCCAAAAGGGAAAGTCAGGATAAGGGACGCAAACCCCTAACAAGATATCAATATCAATGACATTGATCACTGGACTCGGTCCAAATCCAGCAACGGAATTGTAGCTCCAAACTCGCGGATTCGATGGAGATTAGCAAATCTAGTGACCCAGTCGCAACGCTGATTGCTCCGGGTAACCTCACACCACTACCCCATCGGAATCGGAACAAATCCTAGGCGGTGCTACACGTCCCCGAGCAAAGGCCCGTGCTCGCTTAACCTCCTCTCCGGCGGACATCACTTCCCCACTCCAGTCTGAGAGCCGCCCACCGACGTTCAGATTCTGGTATGCCTAGACTCTCAATCTCTCCCTACTAGCTCTGTTCCCTGACCAAACCCCTCCCCCGTTGATTGACCCCCATCTCATCAGCTACGACCGTGTGCTCAACCAACAACCACCTACCACCCTTTCCACCACAACTCACTCCGACCAGAACTCCAATCTGCTAACCCCTAACTCCTACCCTAAGCCTCAATCAACCTACTATGGGGCCCGATAGCCATGATACCATGTTGGTTAAAGCCCAATAACTCCAGAGTCTTTGAATCGTCCAAAATGTTTGGCTGAACGGCGGTCGTGGGCAAGCCGTCCTTTGCTGAAAAGATCAAACGGACAAATGGATTTTGATGAGATCAAGCTGGAATTCGTCCCACCGATCAAAGCTCCTGCAGGTAACCGTAGAATTCTTGTATGTTAATGATGATCTTAAAACTCACTGCACAAAAGTGTTCCCTGCTGCTGTATGGTTATTTCCTAGGTACTTCAATGGATTTTAATGTGGTTAATGTTAATCTAAAAAGGCTATGGAAATCCTATGATGTTGATCATATCTCTAAAGCCACGGGGGGGTTATATCACATCAAATTCAAGAGTGAAAAAGGGCTAGATGAAGTTCTTGAAAATGGCCCTTGGTTGATAAATAACATCCCGATTATTCTTATCAAATGGGAACCGGGATTTTGTCTGTAAACAAACCTGAACCAAGCTCAGTGCCGATCTGGGTCACTGTGCACAATGTTCCTATTGAACTTGTGGTCAGGCAGGGGCATTAGCAAACTGATGAGTGGTGTGGGTGTTCCCCTTGCTTATGGACAAGATGACCCAGGAAAGATGCTTTAAACCCAGAGGGGAAAATTGGATATGTTAGGGTGTTGGTTGAAGTTGCTGCTGACTGTGAACTCCCAAATGGATATTGAGATTGAATTCCCTTCAATAAACAACCGTCCTCCTCGAATTGCCAAACTTGATGTATCCTATCAATGGAAACCCCCTATTTGTACCCATTGCAAAGTTTTTGGTCACACGACAAGACTGTGCAAAAACAGGCCCAAAACTCCAGAGGAGGCTCAAGCTGATACTAGAGAAAACTGAGGCTGCCTAAATCATGCAAACCACGTGAACAAAAGGAGGCTACATTGAATGATGATGGGTTCACTACGGTGGTGAGGAAAAATAGAAGGGATAACAGGCAGGAGAATGTGTCAGAATATGAGATAAGGGAACTAAAAGACAGTGATATTAGCAATGTTGCTTCAACATCAGAATCCTTTGCCTTCATATTGCTAATCTGAAATCTAGCAGTGATCCCCATTGGTTCAAAAGAAGGATGAAAGAGCTCTCATGACGCTTTCATCGAGAGTCTAAAGCATGAGAGCAACTACCAAGAAAAAAGCCAATCCTACCCCCTAATCCAAAGCAAAACACCACAGCCACAACTACTAACCCAAAACAGCACCTCAGAAGAACAAACAGCCTGTCAAAATACAAAACCAATAGCCAAACAAACCCAACCAAACCTAAAAGCCCAATACTACCCACTCACCATTCGGACCCAGCACACCAAACCAAACCCCTTTGATGCCTTGAGCCAACCTTAGATCCAGAATGCTATGGCCCATAGACATGGGATTGAATGTTAGGTAAATACCACTAGCCAGCCACAGGATGTTGAAATGAGTTTAAATGACCAGAGCTGCCAACACCACTGACGCATGAAGGATATGAATCCTGTGATTATGAATACTGATGATGACATTGATGGAAATGGACTTTGGAATAACAGATGGGCAAAAGAAGGCAATTACTGGATAGATTAGATCAAGCACAAATCGGTCAAGGCCTTTCGGACCAAGACACTTTGGTTGCAGGGAGAATGGGATTTCTTCTTTCACCAGGCTGAAAAGTTAAAACTGGATCCTGACTTTCTTGGTTGAAGATTGCAATGAGGACGGGTCTGGAACGGGGAAGTTACATCAAGTATCCAGTCATGAGAACTAGCTCGTGACTAGTACTTCAGGGGTTAAGAGTGTATCCCACCAAAAATCGGTTTAGATGGGGATCAAAATAACAGCTTGGAACATTAGAGGTATGAGCAATACCTCCAACCAAAACCAGATTATCAAGCCACATTGCCAACGGTGGTTATTGTGTGTGTGGTGTTATTGAAACCCAAATGGCCCAAAATCAGGGTGAATAGTATTTGCAATAGAGTGTTTGGCAGCCTCAATGTGGGACTCTAATTCTAGTAGCTGCAGTGGCAGAACTAGAATTGCCATTGGTTGGGATCCTAATGTGGTTAACCTGATGATTGTGGACCGACATCCTCAAGTTATCCACTGCTTTCATTTCCCCCATTACTGGTGGCCATGGTTTCTACTGCTCCTTTGTTTATGCCCACCACCGGATGGCTCAACGTACGAGCTTGTTGGGATGCCCTTCGGATCCACAAAAGTGGTTGTCCAAAACAACCCTTGGGTGTTGCTTGGTGATTTTAATGCTATGATTGACCCCAGTGAATCCACGGTCTGCCGGTAGCTCTCTTGTTACCAAAAGCATGCTGGAGGCCCGGGAATGCTTCAATGAGTTGGAAATTGAGGATATTAGCATGTCTGGCCTAACATTCTACCTGGAACCAAAGCCCTGGCAGATAGTAATGGTCTGCTAAAAAAGCTTGACAGATGCATGGCCAATCCTAAATTTTTCAGTGCCTTCCCTCATGCCCATGCTACTTTTCTCCCCTTTCTGAAATCTGATCACAGCCCCTATTGTGCTATGACTTCCCCGACCTCCCCAATCCCAAACCAAAGCCTTTCCGTTTTGCTAACTTCCTGGCTTCATAAACCTGAGTTTCAAAACCACTGTTACTGAACATCTGGAATATGCAGGTTCAGGGATACAACATGTTTGCGGTTGTGTCAAAACTCAAAAAACCTTAAAAAGCCTCTTCGGAAAGCTGCTATACAACCAAGGTAACCTGCACAGAAAAGTCAAAATTTTAAAGACTGAATTAGAAAAAATCCAAACTGAGGTTGTCTCAGGACCCTCACAATGAGGACCTCAGGTTAGAAGAGGCCGACGTACCTGGCTGCCTATAACGAGGCTGTTTCTGATGAAGAAAGCTTCCTTAAGCAAAAAGCTAAAATTGCTTGGCTTGGTGAAGGAGACCAAAACTCTAAGTACTTCCATAAATCGATTAAAGGTAGGGTGAATAGAAACAGAATTTTTAATGTGGAGGACTCCGAATGGCCACTGGAGTGAAGGAAATGAAGTCAGTGGAAAAATTCCTAACCCACTTTGAAGTCTGTTCTTGGAATGGAGGATCAACACCACCCCCATTCCTGGACCCAAATGGCCTCTTCTCTAATCAGATCTGCCCTGAGGACTGCTACTGCACATGATTAGAGATGTTTCGGATGATGACATTAAGATCTGCCCTCTGGGAGATTGATGACAACAAAGCCCCCGGGCCTGACGGGTACTCTGCCTAAATTTTTTAAAGCGTCCTGGGAGATCACTGGGTCCTGATGTGTGCAGGGCCATTAAAGATTTCTTCCAAAACGGTCAACTTCTCAAGGAGCTTAATGCCACTGATCATTGCTCTTGTCCCAAAAGTTGAAACACCCAGGACGGGTGACTGATTACAGGCCCATATCCTGCTGCAACGTTATCTACAAAATCATTAGCAAAGTGATTGCTAACAGAATCAAGGGATGCCTTGGGTGATATAATTGATGAAAATCAAAGTGCTTTTATACCTGGCAGGCTCATCAGTGATAATATCCTGCTTACTCAAGAGCTCGTGAGGAACTACCACAGGAAAAAATGGGAAGGAAGATGTGCCTTTAAGATAGATATTCAAAAAGCTTATGACACTGTTGATTGGAACTTCCTTCGCATGAGTCTGGGGTATTTTGGCTTCCACCCAACTATGATAGCTTGGATAATGATGTGTGTGACCACTACTTCATTTCTCGCTATCGATAAATGGAGATCATGTTGGTTGGTTCAAAGGCAAAGAGAGGCCTGCGTCAGGGAGATCCCCTATCCCCCTACCTCTTCACCTATGGTCATGGAAGTGCTCACCCTTATGATAAAAAGGAAGAGTGTCCATCGGATCCTAATTTCAAATTCCACTGGAAATGCAAGGAGCTTAACCTCACACACATCTGCTTTGCCGATGACCTTTTTATGTTCTGCCATGCTGACTCCCATTCCGTTAGCACCCTTATGAAAGCTTTAGATGAATTTAAGCAGGTTTCTGGCCTTGTCCCTAGCATCCCGAAGAGCACTGTGTACTTCGGCAATGTCCCTCCCATCACCCGCTGCCATAATCTCGGATTCTAGCCTGTTCAGAGTTGGGGAACCTGCCAGTTAAATACCTTGGTGTGCCACTAATCTCAAAACGGTTATACTGTAAGGACTGTGACCCTTTGATTGACAAAATCAAGACGAAAGCTTAATGATTGGAAAAACAAATCTTTGTCCTTTGCGGGAAGACTTCAGCTCATTTCCTCTGTGTTGAACTCACTCCTAGTGTATTGGTCGTCCGTCTTTATCCTCCCTGTTTCGGTTCTCAATGATATGGAAAAGCTCTTCAGGGGTTTTCTTTGGTGCCACGGAACCCTTGTGAAGGGCAAAGCTAAGGTTAAGTGGCAGGAAGTCTGTCTCCCTTTTAACCAGGGAGGATTGGGGCTTAAGCGTTTAAAAACTTGGAACCAGGCCCTCATATACTAAATTGACATGGGCCATTGTGACTAAGAAGAACTCCCTGTGGGTCAGGTGGATCCAAATATATAGGCTGGAAAACAACAACTTTTGGGAAGGTGACAACAACAGGGATGCTAGTTGGAGCTGGAGGAAAATAAGAGACCAAAGACCGATGTCTGAGAGACAAATTTATCCATCAGATTGGTAACGGGGTCATCCACTTCTGCCTGGTATGATAACTGGCATCCCCTTGGCCCCCTTATTAATATCCTTACTCGAAGGAACATTAGGGATGGTGGCTCTAAGTATAGATGCTAGTGTCGCAGATATCGTCAATAATGGGAATTGGCTGCTGGCCTCCAGAATGGCAGGATCAGATTCCCGGCTTTGTTTGAGTACCCCCCTCCAGTGCTAACAAATATAAGGGCTGATAAAGTTCTTTGGAAAAAGAATGACCAAAGCCTTTGTGAATTTACTGTTGGAAGTACGTGGTCTGATTTCCGTGAGCACAGCCCTGTTGTCCCATGGTTCAGGAGTGGTTTGGTTTAGCCAAAACATTCCCCGACATGCCTTCATCCTTTGGCTGGCCCTTAAAGGTAAGCTCCCCACCCACAACGTTGTTTGCCTTTGGAACCACTGATGATAATTTACTTTGTAGCCTCTGCAGATACTGTTCAGGATAGCATACCCCATCTGTTCTTTCGAATGCCCCTTCACCAATCGCATATGGTCCCAAGTTTTACCCTTTACGAAACTGCCCAACTCCACAAATAGATGGGATCAAATTACCACCACCCTTATGCACACCACATGCAATAATGCTATCTGGAGCATAATAAATCAGGCTTGTTTTGGGTGCGTGTGTTTATTTCGTTTGGCAGGAACGAAATTGGCGCCATCATCAAAGAAAAGGAAAGGCCTTGTGATGAGCTGTGTTCTATCATAAAAGATTCTGTTAGAGCTTAGACTCATGGGGCTTAATGTTAGGCAAACTAAAGCTAGCATGGAGGCTGCCATCAAGATGGAAACTTAAATGGCTATAGTTGGTTGATGGGAAAATTCTAAAACCTGTGTCCAATGAGTTAATCCTCTCCTTCTTTCAGTTTCCTGGAAGTACCCTGATTGCCCATCATTTACCTCGTTGATTCTTGCTCCTCGGGTTAGTTCTTGGCATGGGATGAGATGTTCTAGAGAGCCAAAAAACAAAATGAAAATCCTTATATCCTCTTCTGTACCCTCCTAAAAAGTGTGTGTGAGTTGCGAGGGCCACTTGGAATGGGATGGTGGGTTGGGACTGTGATTATTTTTGGTGTTAATTGGGATTGGGACTGGATCGGGTTGGGTTTTTACTTCATATTTGCTATGTCCCAGGTGCTTCTAGTTGAGATGGATGATAATATTTTTATTGCTGGTTTGTCAATCGTAGGAAGGGACATATCTACAATGCTGGAGGCCAGAATAAAGGAGTACATGATGACTGGCGAGCAAGACAAGATTTTCAAGTCAACCATTGTGGCGGATGTTTGGACCAATAAGCTGAAGAATGGTTCTTGCTGGAAGCTATCTGTCTGGGTTACTGGCCTAAAGCTAATCGGGCTGCGGCTGATTACTGTTATTACGTCGGGCCTAGCATGGGGCCTAGATGAATTTTCATCAAGCCCAAGCACAATGAAGGAGGTTTAGTGTTGGGCTGTCCTGGTCTATTTCCACTTGGCCCAATATAAATTGTATTTTGTTATGGAGGAATCACTTACCTGTTGGGCCGCTAATAATATGGGCACGGGTTAAGGTCCCAACCACTTATTGCAAGGATCAGTGGGACGTTATTTTGGATGATGTGTTTGGTTCTTCATGTCGTCACGTAAGCCCTGGCTGTCCATTGAGGTGAAGACTTGGATGCATCATGGTTACAACGTTTGCTACTCGTTATATTCTAGTGTCGTTAAGTTTATTAGATATCGTTGTGCAAGCCTAAAAGCTATAGTTAGGAATAGGTGTTTAGATGATACCCCTTTTTTGTATAGGTGGGGTGATACCCTCCGGTTGTGGAGGCGTATTTTTTGGGTCCCCAAGATCTGTTTGGGGACTAGGAAAGGGGAATGCCCTTTTACTCTGATGTAATTGTTTTTCGTTGTTTTATAATATTTTCCGGGCAATGCCCTTTATCCAAAAAAAAAAACCCTAAACCCTAAACCCTAAACCCTAAACCCTAAACCCTAAACCCTAAACCCTAAACCCTAAACCCTAAACCCTAAACCCTAAACCCTAAACCCTAAACCCTAAACCCTAAACCCTAAACCCTAAACCCTAAACCCTAAACCCTAAACCCTAAACCCTAAACCCTAAACCCTAAACCCTAAACCCTAAACCCTAAACCCTAAACCCTAAACCCTAAACCCTAAACCCTAAACCCTAAACCCTAAACCCTAAACCCTAAACCCTAAACCCTAAACCCTAAACCCTAAACCCTAAACCCTAAACCCTAAACCCTAAACCCTAAACCCTAAACCCTAAACCCTAAACCCTAAACCCTAAACCCTAAACCCTAAACCCTAAACCCTAAACCCTAAACCCTAAACCCTAAACCCTAAACCCTAAACCCTAAACCCTAAACCCTAAACCCTAAACCCTAAACCCTAAACCCTAAACCCTAAACCCTAAACCCTAAACCCTAAACCCTAAACCCTAAACCCTAAACCCTAAACCCTAAACCCTAAACCCTAAACCCTAAACCCTAAACCCTAAACCCTAAACCCTAAACCCTAAACCCTAAACCCTAAACCCTAAACCCTAAACCCTAAACCCTAAACCCTAAACCCTAAACCCTAAACCCTAAACCCTAAACCCTAAACCCTAAACCCTAAACCCTAAACCCTAAACCCTAAACCCTAAACCCTAAACCCTAAACCCTAAACCCTAAACCCTAAACCCTAAACCCTAAACCCTAAACCCTAAACCCTAAACCCTAAACCCTAAACCCTAAACCCTAAACCCTAAACCCTAAACCCTAAACCCTAAACCCTAAACCCTAAACCCTAAACCCTAAACCCTAAACCCTAAACCCTAAACCCTAAACCCTAAACCCTAAACCCTAAACCCTAAACCCTAAACCCTAAACCCTAAACCCTAAACCCTAAACCCTAAACCCTAAACCCTAAACCCTAAACCCTAAACCCTAAACCCTAAACCCTAAACCCTAAACCCTAAACCCTAAACCCTAAACCCTAAACCCTAAACCCTAAACCCTAAACCCTAAACCCTAAACCCTAAACCCTAAACCCTAAACCCTAAACCCTAAACCCTAAACCCTAAACCCTAAACCCTAAACCCTAAACCCTAAACCCTAAACCCTAAACCCTAAACCCTAAACCCTAAACCCTAAACCCTAAACCCTAAACCCTAAACCCTAAACCCTAAACCCTAAACCCTAAACCCTAAACCCTAAACCCTAAACCCTAAACCCTAAACCCTAAACCCTAAACCCTAAACCCTAAACCCTAAACCCTAAACCCTAAACCCTAAACCCTAAACCCTAAACCCTAAACCCTAAACCCTAAACCCTAAACCCTAAACCCTAAACCCTAAACCCTAAACCCTAAACCCTAAACCCTAAACCCTAAACCCTAAACCCTAAACCCTAAACCCTAAACCCTAAACCCTAAACCCTAAACCCTAAACCCTAAACCCTAAACCCTAAACCCTAAACCCTAAACCCTAAACCCTAAACCCTAAACCCTAAACCCTAAACCCTAAACCCTAAACCCTAAACCCTAAACCCTAAACCCTAAACCCTAAACCCTAAACCCTAAACCCTAAACCCTAAACCCTAAACCCTAAACCCTAAACCCTAAACCCTATGGAATTTCATTTGTCCTAATTCGCCTACACACACTTAAGGGTGTGAGAGAAAATTCTCTCCACCCTTTCTCACGTCCGGATCCCTTTCTCCTCCTTTTCTACGTTTTTCTCCTATTTGATCCTATCAATCTTCCTTCTGATTCGTCCTAATCGATGATGTTGAAGGTTGGATACCCTGTGCTTAACCGTTCGGATTGATTCTAGGTGGAAACCGATTAGGGTTTCGGAAGGTGTGACGGGTGGCGGCTAGTCCCTTCATCGGATTTTGGTCCTTTTCGATCTCTGGCTTGCTTTCTATCGGTTCTAGGATTGTGTTTTGATCTCTGGAATTGGACGTCGTTCAAGGCGTGGGGTTAATTGAAGCAAAAAAGTGATCGCATGCGGATTAGGGTTTGGTGGTGTGACGGCTGTTCAAGTTGATCGTGGTACATCACATGGCCAGATCGATGCTGATGAGAGAATAGGTTGTGTTGGTGGTTCTGTGCAATGAGGGTCCGTCCGGTGTTGGTGAGGTTGAGCATTCCTCTCGCTTTCATCGTGATTCCAAGGCCAAGCCGACATCGTCTTCAGGTATGGTTAATGATTCTGTATGTAGATCGATAAAGGAATAGCGATCGGACCCTCCACTAGCTTTTCCGGTGTACGCTATGGTGGTTCTCTAGGGTTTAATCGACTGCTTCGATCAGCACCGGTACGTAGGTTGAAATTGATATATGTTGATGATTGTCGTGGTTGGTAGGGGGTGGTTGGCGGTGATCTGGATAGATGGGGGTGGCCGGATTTTGTCACCGGTGGGGGATGGGATCGCCGGCCAGGGTGGCGGCTGCAGTCGAGGCCGACGGCTGGGAGGTGGAAACCCTAATCGAATAGGGTTGCATGATGATCCGGGTTGCATGGGAACCGGATGGGTGACGGGTGGCTTGATTGGTGGTTCCGGGTTATTTTTTCACGCGGGTCTTTCTCGGGTTGGAATTTAGCCGGGTTGGGTGATCACTTGAATCGGGTGTGGGTTTCCGGCCGAAAATGTGTTTTCGGTTTGTGTTAGGTTGGGCCGTAAACTGGGTTTTCGGTTGGGTTTCCGGTCGAAGTCTCGGTTTGGGCCTACCTTTCATTGGGCCTTCGGTTTGAGGGGTGTTGGTGGTTTTAATGGGCCTAAGCCGGTTTGGGCTCATTTAGATGGAAGATGGATTGGTCTATGGGCTTGTGAGGTGTGGCTTGTCGGATGGAGTTGAGGGCTCGTGCGGGTTCGCCCCGGGTTCTCCTTTATGTCTGCAGGTTTTCATTGATTGGTTTCTCGTGCGGGTTCGCCCCGGGTTTTCATCACTTGCCTATTGTATTGATTTCGTCTTCGGGTTTGATGGTGGGCAATCCCCACTAATCTTGGGCTTATTTGTTCTAATGAGTTGGAGTCCTATTTGGATGATTCCTGGTCCAATTGCTTATAGTTGGATTCGGGTTACTCTTGCTTTTATGGATTGTTCCTGGGCTTGGAGTTTTTTGGACTTTGAGCTCAAAGTTTGTTTCAGAGTTGCTGGATTTTGATGACTATCTAACAGTGCAGCTCTTGGATTGAAGACCTTGTTTAGTTCTAGCTATGTACTGGTTAGGACTAGATTAGTTTTTCATGTTTGTTTCTGGCCTGCGTGCCATTGTTTGTCATTCTTTTAGTTTGTTTCGCGGTTTTCCCCCCTCTATGCTAAAATGCGCTGGAGGGGGGGGAGCTCGCTTGTTTGTAACCACATTTTATTTTAATAAAAGTTTACCAAGGGCACTGCCCTTTTCCAAAAAAAAAAAAAAAAACCCTAAACCCTAAACCCTAAACCCTAAACCCTAAACCCTAAACCCTAAACCCTAAACCCTAAACCCTAAACCCTAAACCCTAAACCCTAAACCCTAAACCCTAAACCCTAAACCCTAAACCCTAAACCCTAAACCCTAAACCCTAAACCCTAAACCCTAAACCCTAAACCCTAAACCCTAAACCCTAAACCCTAAACCCTAAACCCTAAACCCTAAACCCTAAACCCTAAACCCTAAACCCTAAACCCTAAACCCTAAACCCTAAACCCTAAACCCTAAACCCTAAACCCTAAACCCTAAACCCTAAACCCTAAACCCTAAACCCTAAACCCTAAACCCTAAACCCTAAACCCTAAACCCTAAACCCTAAACCCTAAACCCTAAACCCTAAACCCTAAACCCTAAACCCTAAACCCTAAACCCTAAACCCTAAACCCTAAACCCTAAACCCTAAACCCTAAACCCTAAACCCTAAACCCTAAACCCTAAACCCTAAACCCTAAACCCTAAACCCTAAACCCTAAACCCTAAACCCTAAACCCTAAACCCTAAACCCTAAACCCTAAACCCTAAACCCTAAACCCTAAACCCTAAACCCTAAACCCTAAACCCTAAACCCTAAACCCTAAACCCTAAACCCTAAACCCTAAACCCTAAACCCTAAACCCTAAACCCTAAACCCTAAACCCTAAACCCTAAACCCTAAACCCTAAACCCTAAACCCTAAACCCTAAACCCTAAACCCTAAACCCTAAACCCTAAACCCTAAACCCTAAACCCTAAACCCTAAACCCTAAACCCTAAACCCTAAACCCTAAACCCTAAACCCTAAACCCTAAACCCTAAACCCTAAACCCTAAACCCTAAACCCTAAACCCTAAACCCTAAACCCTAAACCCTAAACCCTAAACCCTAAACCCTAAACCCTAAACCCTAAACCCTAAACCCTAAACCCTAAACCCTAAACCCTAAACCCTAAACCCTAAACCCTAAACCCTAAACCCTAAACCCTAAACCCTAAACCCTAAACCCTAAACCCTAAACCCTAAACCCTAAACCCTAAACCCTAAACCCTAAACCCTAAACCCTAAACCCTAAACCCTAAACCCTAAACCCTAAACCCTAAACCCTAAACCCTAAACCCTAAACCCTAAACCCTAAACCCTAAACCCTAAACCCTAAACCCTAAACCCTAAACCCTAAACCCTAAACCCTAAACCCTAAACCCTAAACCCTAAACCCTAAACCCTAAACCCTAAACCCTAAACCCTAAACCCTAAACCCTAAACCCTAAACCCTAAACCCTAAACCCTAAACCCTAAACCCTAAACCCTAAACCCTAAACCCTAAACCCTAAACCCTAAACCCTAAACCCTAAACCCTAAACCCTAAACCCTAAACCCTAAACCCTAAACCCTAAACCCTAAACCCTAAACCCTAAACCCTAAACCCTAAACCCTAAACCCTAAACCCTAAACCCTAAACCCTAAACCCTAAACCCTAAACCCTAAACCCTAAACCCTAAACCCTAAACCCTAAACCCTAAACCCTAAACCCTAAACCCTAAACCCTAAACCCTAAACCCTAAACCCT
>JBCNJP010010561.1:0-21539 GCA_039602395.1 Deinandra increscens subsp. villosa
TACGCTCGAGTGGAGCGCTATGAATTACACTATACAATCTAGTTGAGTGTTTAACTAGCCTATATGCTCCAATACCTCATACTTAGTGAATCTGATGTATTTTTGTTTTGCTCTGTGTATGTTACTATAAAAGGCTCATTAGATCAGATTTGTTAGAGAGCTTCTGTGTCAAATTCTAGCATTGTAGATGTCTTAGGCAAACACTTGTAAATGTTCATTTTGTGAGCTAGAATAATACACACAGAATTTTTTATGTTCTTCATATTCATTTGAATTAATTGTGTTGAGCTTCTTGATCGAGCCTAGATTCTGCACGTTGCTTGATCTCATACTAATGAATTCCCAAATCTAAGAGGACCTGAGAGAAAGAAAAGCAAACTCTTTTAAATATCAAACTACACCAGAAAAAGTCTTCCAAACAGTCAAGAAGCAAAAAGAATTTAAAAAATGATGTAAATTTTGAAAAACCTGATGTTAAGACCAACAAGCCAAAGACCACCACTCTTGTCTATAGAAATTTCACGTATAATGATGCAATGGGAAGATCCAAAACCACAATGACTTAGGACTATATTCAAACTAACTTGAATTTTGGTGTGTGTAGGAACATTCCAATATATATGAATCAAATGTCTTGGTTGTAGATAGTTGATGTTCTAGCCACATGACCGAAAATAAAAGGTTGATGAAAAATATAAGAGCGCACCAAGGGGTCATGTTGCATATGGAAGCACCGGAGGCTACATAAGGGTATAATGCATGGTAACCAATGGTACTGTATGTTTTGGTAAGGTGAATTTTGTTGATGTTCTTAACTTTAATCTTCTTAGTGTATCATAGATGATAGATGTGTGATAAGAATGCATATAAAAATATGACAATTATGGGTCGGTTTCAACACCACGATTGCATTGAGGCCGTTGAATTTATAAACACGATAATGGACAATCACTATACACCACATACTCGGGTAAGTGCACCCATTGCAGCGTAGTTTAGTGAGGCTAAGATACCGAGGTCGTCCAAGGAAACAAGAAAAAATAAGGGCACTTGATATTTCATCTTTGTCAGTGTCTAATTAAATCTTATAAAATAAATGCTAATAATATAATATCCTAAAAGAGGAAAAGAAGAAAAGAAAATAAAAGCGGGTTTTAAGTAATCTAGTCAAAGATAATATCACTTGGTAGGACTCGTCAAAGGTGGGATTAGTAACCATATTGTCGAAAAACTTAGCCTTAAGATTGTTATTTCCAAGTTAGACAAGACCGCCTTTTAGCCTCAAATCCTTATCTTGCACCCTCTCATGAGTTACTCGTGAAGACAACTCCCGAGAGGACTGTCTGTAAATAACAAATCGAAGTGTGTTTGAATGCCACTTAGTTGTAGGGTCTTATGGTCAAAGTACCGTTACACTCGGATACGTTGTCATAAATCCACAGGAGAACAACCCACGCAAGGTTTATTTTATTGAGAAAACATTTTTATAACGGACTAAGGTCTGTTTCCTCCCACACACTGCTATCGCGCATGCACACTTGGTCATAACCAAAGCCAAGTCCGCTAACGCATTCACCACCGGTTCTACTCGGTGACAAAATATTACCAACCCAGTTTCCCAACCAATACCCTTAAACCACTTTCGCGTGAGTCCCATGTTTGCTTACATAGACATACGACACACCAATATATTGTAAATGGGCTTTATGGATCTTGTCCCAGTGTCTATCAAGTGTAGAATAACATGTTTGATACAAATCAGTAAATAAGATTTGTTTTAAGTATTGATTTAATGGTTGGACAATACAAAGACACACTCCGGAACTATTTCACCGAATGACACTTAAAACACAAACTGACCAAAAAGCTTCAGAACTATAGGCATAGCTGTCACCGGATGACCAGCTGCCGAATGAGCTTATTTGGTGCTCATACGGCACTCATTCGGTGGCTTTCATTCTCCTATATAAAATACATGAACTCAACTCTAACCCTCTAACAACTAACACGCGTTGTGTAGATACATCACACGACACATAAACTTTGCACTAATAACCCCCCCCCCCCTCCGACGTGTGCTGTATCTTGATCTTCAATATGTTGTATCTGATCTTTAACTTTGAAACTTGATGTTAGTTGTTGCAGAGTTTGCATGGCAGGATCAGAACTTGAATCGACAAACAATTCTCAAGATCCTTTAACATCTTTTAACAAAACTCCCATTTCACCATGCTTGTGAGTCATGTCCTTCAACCTGCATCTTCACAAGACAAAAGTGCGGTTTTTTCATTTCCAAGAACAACTTTAATCTTTGGCAAAAATCTTTCGGAAAACCAAGATATTTTGAAAACTGATTTTGAAGTCATGATATATCTTGTGTCGATCAGATCGAATGTTAAGGAATTAACGGAAAAACTTAACGGAGCAAATATTTTTGGATTTTATAAAATTTATGCTAAAACACACTGAAAATATTTTTGGGTTTTCTAAAAAACAAAAAACAAAAAGAAACAAAAATACAATACTAAATTAGACTCAATTTTTGTTTTGAGAAAGATCACAACACGGGATCATATTGATCATAACACTCTGAACTGCATTTCAATTTCAACTAATTGTAGCACATAAGCCAAGTTGATTGCTAGTATAAATTGTCCAATCTTTTAAACTCGGGCAGAATCATAATCATAGCATTTGGATATGTCATGGTATTGTTAATTTACTCAAACCTGTGGACCCCACGCTATTAGACATATTCAAACATTTCTCACATAATTTCATGTGATTACACTTGTACTTAACACATAGTGCATTGTATTCTGCTAATGCCATCTGTGTTCCATGCAAAAATAATATAGAACATTAAATCGTCTACCTTATCATCAATATTTCGATACGCAGATAAGGCCTCGGATTTAACAAAATAAGAAACTAAAACAAGTTGAAGTTGTTCAAACTTTAACAGTCAGGTCGATCTTTCATTACGCAAAGAAAGTCAAGTTTGAACGAAACACCAAAAGAATAAAGCAGAACCTCAAATGAATAACTATCAGGTCGATACTCACGTATACGCAGAGATAGTCTGATCATTTGAGAAAAAAAATCCAACAAATTTAATTTTTTTAAAATGAATGCATGTATACAGAGTGACTTCTCAGTTTTCTTTATCACATATCTTATATGTCATGGAATAATCATCAAGTTGTTGTCCCCTAGGTCAAACATAACATTTGGTTTATATCACATATGCATACTCTGACTTGCCAATCCTACCAAGCACATCAAGCAATGGTCTTATGGCTTTTTCATCTATTCTATCCACGAGTCACAAAGCTAGCCAATGTACCATCATTTCCCAATTGTGGTCAAATCGATTTCTCATTTTTAATTTTTCTATCTTTTTATATATATTTTTATTTTCTCTCCCGAAAATGAAAAACACTCTATTTTTCGTTTTTTTCGATTTTCTCCCCCTAAAAATATAAAAGAATTATAAAGGAAAAACGTAACATCCCAAAATTTAATAATACGTAAAGAATACGTGACTAATGTGATTAATGCATATGATATATGTGTTAGATAGCTAAACGTGACAAAACGGATAGAAATTGCATGTTTACCCATTACCGGGTAATAAACTGATAAATGTGAAAATAACAAATCTGGTCAAAAGAAGGGTGGCTCGCGTATCGCGTCGCCAGTCCCCCTCCTCGGCGCGATACGCAAAGGTCAACAGCAGCGCAGAATATTTCCAGGTCGCAAAAATGGCCACGTTTCGAACTTCTTCCTCACGTTTGATCCGAATTCGTGTCGTTTAAACCCAATTAGTCACCATGGAAACTTGTAGGAGTCTTAGGAACATCTAATGCATATAAATAGCCACTAAATTCGTCCATTTTCACTCACCAAATGATAAATTCTCCTCCTAAAAACCCTAGAACGACCCATCTCCTTCTTCTGCGAAATTCGAGCAAACGGTAAAGTATTTGGAGGCCATCTTCTGTAGTTAGGCATCACTTGGTATGATCTAAAATAACTAATTTCAGTTTTTTTAATTCATTGTCTAAGTATGATTTCTAAAATTATATAAAAATTAGGGTTCTTGAGCTTGTTTTGCTAAAATTGGGTGATCGGGTGGGAATTAGGGTCTGAATTTTTGTAGTTAATCCAAAAATAATGTATTTTAAGAAAACCCTAAGTTTATTTCAGATTTGGAAAAAGTTTGATAAAGGTTTTGTTAACGGGTCAAAATTAGGGTTTTTGTAACGTTGTTCTACCCAAACTGAGTAAACGGTTTCGAATTAAGCTTTGATATTTTAAAGCATATTATAAAATGTTATAATTGATAAAAAAAAATGAGAAAAATGGGAAATTAGGGTTTTGAAATATGATTTTTAATATAAAATAATCCGGAGGATATGGGGACTTGATTTTTGGTATGGTAAGTTTTTATATATATAATAAACATATATGAGTTTAAAACGGATAAATAACACAGTATTAAAGATACCGAATTAATCGGATATTTAGAAGTTTGTGCGGACCGGAAAGGTAAGCGCCTGTACTCTGGGGTTTCTGGCAAAACGGGGTTGTAGCATAAATCCCAAATGGGACCTGGCATACCTCACTAGGCGATCCCGGGGTGAGCATTTACTTATAGGAATGCGCGTCTTCATATTATCAGTAAAAAGGGTATTTTGCCTGTAAGGGCATTTTGATTATTTTGACCTATAAAAGGGATGATCCTAATAAATGAATAATATTAAGATAATAAAAGATAGAAATAAACATAGGAGGTGTTTATTTTATAAAACATTGCGTTAACGCCATACGATATGCACAATAGGTTAAATTGGGAATAGTAGTGGGAGTTCTGTCCAAGTAAACCAGTTAAAGAGATAAGGTGAGTTCTATGAGCCCACTCTGTAGAAGCATATTCCTATGCTAACGTTGTGTCTCATGTATTGTATCTAGACAAGAGCTTCTGTGTGAGTTAGTGGTTTCATGCTGAGGTGGCCGGACCAAATGGTCCGCAGTTCATTTGGTCCGGGCGTACCAAATGGTACGCTAGTGATCCGCCAGCTAGCATGTGTCTACTATAAATAGTTCGTGTTAGAGAGACCTAGTTAGAAGTTCTATCATTCTACATCTCTTAAGTGTGTGTAACTGAGTGTGTAACTCTCTCTCTCTAGACTTTGTGTAATCTCTTTGTGAATCAATAAACAAAGCTTTATTTACCTTCTTGTTGTTATCCGATTACCGAATCATGCAGTAGTAAGATCGTATCGTGGTTCTTCACACTCTTAAATTTTTTAAATGTTTTCAGACTGATATACATACAAATGTTATAAAATGCATTTAATGTTTTATAACTAAAATGTTACCTATTTGAACTATTAGCATGTTAAACTGTTAGAATGCCTTTGAGTGGATATATATATTAACTGTTAAGGTGTTAATTGTTAAATGATATATATTAAAATGTTAAATTGTTGTTAGACTAATATATATATATATATATATATATATATATATATAGAGAGAGAGAGAGAGAGAGAGAGAGAGTCGAGTTATCCTACATCCAGCAAAAACGCTACATCCATTGCGGATTGATCTGGGGCGTCCATCAAGATCATCCAACAACCAAGATCTATGGTGTTTCTGCCTATGGCGTTTTCGGTGGAAAAAAAACACCATAGGCGGAAACACCATAGATCATGGCTGTTGGATGATCTTGATGGACGCCCCAGATCAATCCGCAATGGATATAGTTCATATATATATATATGAACTATTATAGAAATGCATTAAAATTCATATACGTGAAATATCTTGAATTGATAAACTGTTAGAAAAGCTTTTTGGATAAGATATATATATATATATATATATATATATATATATATATATGATATGTTATGAAAATGATTTTGAATCATTATGCGTATTATTACACAATTTATGATGACTGTGATATGATATGTGCTATCCTTTGCTTTGAAATTAGGTATCCAAATGATAAGGGTTTGTTAATAAACGCACAAGTGAGTATGTATTATTATATGAGAACAGGTAATACATTTGTTATATTATTATGTAGTGGATACGCCGCTGATACATCCTGTATACAAACATGTTAGTATAGTTACCCGGTATATCGAAGCGTGGAGGATACGCCGCTGGTACATCATGTATACATACACCTAGGTAAATTGGGGGATGTTCATTTGTTGCAGTATAAGAGTACATTATCATGTTTATTAGCACACCTAAGTCATCTGGATATTTAAATAGGGGCGGGTAGTAGTACTAGGGGAGTAAGTATTATTATAGAAAGGTAGATCTCTGCTCATAGCAGATGGAAGGTAGATCTCTGCTTATAGCGATGGAAGGTAGATCTTTGCTTATAAAATAGCGGATGGAAGATAGGTCTCTGCTGATATAACGGCGAATGGAAATTAGTAGAGAGAGTATAGCTTAGTCTCTGCTAATAAATTAGCAGATGGAAGTATAGACTATGAAGTAATCAAAGGGTTAGTAAGTATAGCGGGGTAGATACCTTCTATTGAAAAATGTGCCTAGTTACAAACAAATGTTATGGTTTGTATGATTCGGTTATGTATTATACTGTTTGTGAAAAATGGATCTTGCAGGTTCAAAGGTTTTTAACCTCACGCCGAGGTAAAGTTTTTAAAATATTGAACTCACTAGCGTAAGCTGACCTTTTCCAAAAATGTATGTATGTCAGGTAAGAGTGAGGCTTCGACTAGTTATGAGAAGACCCTTGTGATAAGGGATTAGACGGGCAAGCTATTAGATGGAAGGAGGGTTTTGACAAGCTGACATAGATATAGTAATAAACGTAGTGCTAGTTAGTATTTCCTCATGTAAATTATCTCACTTGCTTGTAGTACTTGGCAAATAAATAAAAGTTTGAAATTTCCGCTTCTTAGTTATCTCTGTGATTACCTTGTGTTCATGAGTAAATCCGATGTGTGGCCCCTTCTAGAGCTAAGTATGGGAGTGGGCATCACAAAAAAAAAGTGATTGACCAACATGGATACCTTCCACTGTAAGATTTTGGAAAAAAAATCATGTTTCCTCAAATATGTTGAGAATTATCAATACTTTGAAGCGCTAACTTAAGCAGCAACTCCATTATCAGCAACTTTGCAATCACTAATAGATTTACTTGAAGTATCCTGCACACATCGGACATAAAGATTAGTTTTTAAAATGACCTAAACCGACAGTTTGAGGTCGATAAGTGTCTTCATCATAATCTTCATTGGTCTTAGAAACCACTTTAGGTCTCCATTGCATCTGTGGTGTTAAAATTTTTAATGAGCCATTATCAGTTTTAACACCACAATTTGATTTACCACCCACATCCTTAACAGATTTCTTCTTTTGAAATAAAAGATTTTCGGTTAGATTTAGAAAATGTAGGTTTTGACTCAACAAAAACTCTACCATTTGGATCTATCGTCTTGGTAGTCTTACAACGGATGATTTTTTACCAAAATTCTCAAGACAATTTAATTGAATATGACCCATTTTATGACATTCATAGCACCTTGGATGATCAGTGATCATGGAACGTGTCTGTCAGAGGCCAGAAGTCCCCTTTTGTGATTTTTGCCTAGATTAAGCTGAAAAACTAAAAAGAAATAACTTTGCTTTGTTTGGATGTTAGTTCGTCAAATTTAACCTAAAAAGTGGGAGATAAATGATGTAAAAACATGTATATTTTTGTTTATATCAACCATCTCCACACTTGAACTTTTGTTTGTCCTCAAGCAAAGCTCAATATCATAGACCTATAATACCCTAAGAATTGGTAGAAAAGCAGTTTTAGTTTGTTCATGTTTTGGTCATGCGCTTAAAAATATGTTCTCTAATTACTTCGAACTTTTATCTTCACTCTACTTGTTTATTTTATTTTTATTGAAGTATTAAAAAATACAACAAGGCTACTAAAAATTTTAGGATTATACAACCATGTACACCTCACAAGGGATCACTCGACTTTGTGGTTAGTATATGTACGGACTTTGAGTGGTCACTCATATCAAAGTGATATAAAGCAAGGGTCGTATAGGCTTGTGAAGGGATCACACATCCACCGATCTCGCCGGAATCCACACATTCATCATGAGGGATCAAGGGTTGTAAGGGTAGGCTAGAGCTAAGGGTTTGGATATGTTTGAGCAAAAAGGGTGAAAAGTTGCAAACTATATTTTCTTTCTAAGAAATTTCATTTGTGTTGTGACTTTGGACATTTCTCTACTCTAACTCTAAGAGCATCTTCTGGGGGTTTTGCTCTTTTATTCTAACAAGACAATTGTTTTTTTTTTTACAAACACAAATCTTTCAGACAATTTCTGCAATAATGTTTAGGAAGATGATAACAAGAATTAAAAGTCATTTATTTTGACATAATGAGGGTTTAAAAAGAAAAGGCTATTTAATTGGTGGGTTATTGCAAATAAATTTGCGGGATTTGAAACTAAGGGGGTAAAGGCTTAGAGGGGTTAACTAGGGGATAATGTTAGGGTATGTAACAAAATAGGGCAGAGACAGAAAAAAGGGGTTTTAAAAATCCTAGGTGCCTCAATTCCGTGAAAGTGTGTTTCCGACTTTGTTCGTTTTTTAATGTATACCCTTACCAAGTTCTGGCTTGTTGATTCACTTGGTTTCTCATAATATTGACAAGAAAATAGCATGTTAGTTATATACATGCGGTTAGGCTCAAGATCTTACAAAAAGCATGGAAAATGGGGTTTTAAGTACCGGTTGTATAAAAATAAACTTTGGGTTCTACTTGTTATACCAAAACATACCTTAATATATACTTGAATAATTCAAGTGGATTTTGAGCCTTTTCTCATTGTAGAACAACATTTTTGTTCACAAGATTGCAAAATCAAAAACAAATTATATTTTAAAAAAAAATCAGGGTAAAATTGGGCCAATTTTAAAGGAGTTTGTGTAAGGTGTGGTAGACAAACAAAAAGTTCAGAACTTTATCGCAGGACCCATTCACGTCCCCACACTTAAATCACACATTGCCCTTAATGTGTAGAAGTTGCGAAAAGAAAACATTATGAAATTTAATAGTTAAAGGATAAGAGATATCACAATAATTTTCTTCCGCGGAGGCATTTCTGAACAAGCTACTGCGTGTATTGCTGTAAATGTAGCCCTGCATTCTTCCTTTATTGTGCTCAATTTACCTACATACTTAAAAGAAAACATAAAATTCTACTGGAGGCCTGGTAAATCTGTATGTGTCTCTGCAAGAGTATTCTTACAGGTTTGAAGTTTCAAAGTTACACAAGGCGAACCGCGACCTCCAGTACTACTATCATCACATAAACAGATATTCATCACATAAACAGATATTCATCACATAAACAGTACGCTTGATTGTTGGTTCGTCAAACCAACAATCGGTAAGAATGTTTATCCACATGTTTAACTCCTCGTAAGGAATCTCAACGTTGGGATAACGTTGAGTCCTTCGCAAGAACCACAACGTCATCATGTTCAGTTCTTCGCAAGGAACCTCACGTTTGATGCTCCGGAGCCTTAAGCATAAAGTTTCCCAAATAGCATAAATATCAAGCATGAAAAAATATATTTACACGATATAACATAGATACATACAATGAAATTTATTCAACAGGTGTTGACTTTGCATAAAAAGTATGAGTGATTAAAGTTTCACAATGATTCATAATGATAAGCATGATAAATAATTTGATTTACTTGAAAATAAAATAATGATGATTGAAAATGTTTATGCGTGTTTCTCACCCCAAAATGGTTTGAAAAATTTAAAGAAAATGGGGCTATCAACTCACCATAGATTGTAAGATTGCTAGCTTAAAGTAACAGGGTTGTTTCAAGTGCGTGAGTTAAATAAGATCGAATAATGAGTTTGATTATCCTAAAGTTACGAGGACGAATAAAGAATTCTATACATCTAGAATTTTTTAGAATACATTTATAAAATACCATTTTAACAACATATGATAACACATATTCATAAAATACCATTCTTATAAAAATACCATTAGGGTTTCCCATTATTTATAAAATAATATTTTTCCTATAATACTATCTGTATAATATTATGATACCACATAATAAATTCACATGTGGTGTCACATAAAATCATAGATCATGCACGCTGGTTATGTTGAAATAAATTCATCGTCGTCGTTTTTTGCTTCATAATAAATGAAATTATCCAGATTATAGAAATGGGTCGAGTTACCGGGTCCTAATATTTGACGATATCACATCTTTACGTAAATCAGCCAAAATTGGTCCAAAAATCCAAAATCAACCTGTTAGATGTTGAAATTGATGATGGATTTAGCTTCCAGGTGTTGATGCACCTTAGAAAAACTATATGATCTTCAATTTCTTCAACAAGACGAACTAGATCTGGTAAAATCCACAAGAACAAAAGGGTTTGTCATACCGAAAGTTGTGATGCTATTTGTCGGGTCCTCTTAGATACTGAGAATTCACTAGTACGAGATGAAGTAACGTGTGGAATCCTGGCTCCATCAAACTCAAGACAATTGATTCAAATGAACGTGAAGAACTGATAAACACTAAATTATACATATTTTTATTATCAAATTTACTCACTTATCGGGAATAAACCTAACTACTAACATCAAAACAAGTCGATTTTGTTTTCTTTTTAGTTTTTCAGCTTTTCTGATGCCAAAAATACCAAAAGAAGCATAATCTTGCAGAAAAGTGAAGAAAATGCTAACTTTGGAAAAAACCAGCCTTAGCACGGCCCGTGCCCAGCCCGGTATGCCCCGTGCCCAGCCCGGTACGCCCCGTGCCCGACCTGAATACTCAGAATCTTCACCTAATTCGGCACACCCCCGTTCTTCTGATGCACACCATAGCCTCCTGACGCGGCACGGCCTGTGCCTCTGATGACAAAAGATTTGGAGATCAAGCTTCTGACACGGCACGGCCTGTGCCCATTTCAACATGTCCCTTGCCCCTGACGAAGGAAGATTTGCGGATCAAGGTCACTGACACAACACGGCCCGTGCCAAGCAGGGCACGGCCCGTGCTTGTCCAGACGATTTGCTTATAAAAGCCAACCTCCACCACTTTTCAATTCGCTCAATTCTTTCCTCTCCTCTCCCACTTTTAGATTAGTCGAGCCACTTGGCGTTTTCGAGTCTTTAAGTATGTCGGAGTCTGTAAGAACTATAACCAGAATTAATAAATTAAAGCATTTTGTCTATGAAATTCTTCGTTTACTACCTGGCACATCTTAAAGCTAATCAGCAATGATTAGTTCAACTCTTATACATGATTGGAGGTAACCAACTTTTAAGGTGTGTCTAATGACTTTATGAAAACCATTTTTATTGAAAGTTTATTATTGAGTTTCTGAACCAAACGTGCTCTTCGTATCACAAACCATCTGGGGAGTCGAAATCCCAAAGGCCGGACTTATGACACCCGGTCGGGGGGACGATGCATGATCCGAAAGGTGACTCGCATCCCATGCTACATGATACGATCGAGGTCCTTATGTATATGTAAGCAAACTCGGCTAACCACGCAGATGCGGGCTGTAAGTATTTGGTTGGGAATGAGGGTTTGTCATATTTTGTCACTTCACGGAAGCCGAGATGGTACGCGTTTGTGAACTTGGTTCTGGTTACTTAGGACGTACACATGCGAAGAGCTAGGTGCCAATGAAACGGACCAGAGTCCCTTAAAAAGGTCATTTTCATAATAAAATAATCCGGCATGCATGGTTGTTCCTCTGCTGGTTAATGACGGTGTGTCGAGTACGGTAAGTCGTTGGTTTGAGGGGCCTCGTAAGTAAGTGGGACTATACCACTTTGTTTGTTTATCAGCGGCACCTTCCCACGACGTTCGTACTCCTCGTAGACGGTTGATCGTGGAGATGGTGAATCAACCTAAGATTCTGAAAGGTGGATGGTCTTCTGCTGATAAACAATCTTAAAGCAAAGTAATAAAGTAACAACTCGATTTCAAGTTAATCGTATGTTTCTTCAACCAATATTGACAATGACTACTTAAACATCAAAACCCATTTTAATTATATATATATATATATATAGGGTGAGGTTCATTGTAGACACTTTCGCATGTGAAATAGCTCTTTTTCACATGTGAAAGTTTCTAATTAATGAGAAAAAAGAAAAAAAGAAAAAAGAAAATTAATCACAACCATTAGATCAAGAGATCTAATGGTGAAAAAGGGTGTCTACCTGTCTACACTTATGAGGGTGTCTACAATGAACTTTTCACTATATATATATATATATATATATATATATATATATATATATATATATATATATATATATATATAGGGAAAAGATAAATTGGAACCCACCTTGAGTTGGAAAATCTTTAGAACCCGACGCTAAAAAAATGTTTTTTTTTCTTAATTTTTTATGGTGGTTCTTTAGGTTATAAACTAATCTTAAATGAAAAAAAAAATCAAAAAACCGCCTAGTAGATTTTTTAAAAAAAAAATATCAAAAAAAAAGTTACATATGTAACTTTTATGCATAATTTACAGTTATGCAAAAAGTTACATGTTTAAAAAAAAATCTAGTAGGCGGTTTTTTGATTTTTTTTCATTTAAGAGTAGTTTATAACCTAAAGAACCACCATAAAAAATTAAGAAAAAAAAACATGTTTTTAACGTCGGGTTCCAAAGATTCTCCAACTCAAAGTGGGTATATATATATATATATATATATATATATATATATATATATATATATATATATATATATATAGTGAAAAGTTCATTGTAGACACCTTTATAAGTGTAGACAGATAGACACCTCTTTTCATCATTAGATCTCTTAATCTAATGGTTATGATTAATTTCTTTTTTCTTTTTTTTCATTTTTCTCATTGTTCAGAAAATTTCACATGTGAAAACACATGTGAAATAAAGTAATTTCACATGTGAAATAAGGTGTCTACTTGTCTACACTTATGGAGGTGTCTACAATGAACCTCACCCTATATATATATATATATATATATATATATATATATATAGAGAGAGAGAGAGAGAGAGAAAAGATAAATTGGAAACCACCTTGAGTTGGAGAATCTTTGGAACCCGACGCTAAAAAAAATTCAAAAAAAAAAACACCAAAAAAACACTTGCTTTTACAAAATAAAAATTTTAAAAAAAATCATATGTCAAATCGCTATATATTCTTTCTGGAACACCTTTTTTTAAAAAAAATTTATGGCGTTTTTATTACTTTTTCAAAAAAAACACCAAAAAATACAAAAAAAAATAAATAAATAAAAAAATTCAAAAAAATGTGTGTTTTGATGCGTCTAGAAGAATGGTGTTTTTAGAAAAAAAAACTAATTAAAAAAAAGTTTTTTTTTGTGTTTTTTTTGAAAAAAAAAATAAACTGAAAAAAAACACCAAAAAAAACACCACAAAAAAAAAGTGTCCTAGAAAGCTAACATAGCGATTAGAGGTGTAGTGTTTTCAGAAAAAAAATATTTGTTAAAATGTGTTTTTTGGTGTTTTTTTGTGAAAAAGAGGGTGGATGTAATGGATGTAGAGTTTTTTGTGGATGTAGAATAACTCACCTCTATATATATATAGGAAGATGATCATTTGAGAACAAATTGGGTTTGAGAACTAAAAAAAACTAATCTCAGCAACTAGTTTATATATATGGAAAACCCTCCATAAATTATAATGGTCCCCACCTGAAATTAGTGGTTGAGATTTAGTTCTCAAAATAAAAAGTTCTCATTTGAACCTAACCATATATATATATATTACTAACTTATTTTCTAAAAACTAATAGATATAGTCTGGTTAAACGTTAACAAAGGTTGAGTATTGGGAGCTCTTATTTTTCATTGTGTCTTGATCGACCCCTATTCAACTTACCACTACTATACTGCCCACAATGGGTGTACTTGCCCGTGTAACGTGGTGAAATGGTAGTTGTCAATTAAATCAGGTATTATAAATTTAAAAGCTTCAAGTTGCTATAAAGGTCAAAGAAAACTTGTCATATTTTTAGTACACCTCAGCACACGTCAAGAACATAAAATATTCTCTATGTATTATTGCTATTCAAGCTCACAAATGGAGATTTACAAGTGTTTGCCTAAGACGTCTAAAGTGAGAGAATCTCACACACAATCTCACTAACAAATCTGACCTAACGAGCCTTTTATAGTAACATGCATAGAGTGAAACAAAAATAAATTAGATTAGCTAAGTATGAGGTATACACTCCACTGGAGCTTATAGGCTAGTTAAACACTCCACTGCAACGTATAGTGTAATTCATAGCGCTCTACTCGAGCGTATGGAGTAATCTGGCCACTTTATCCTTACGCTCCATTCAGGCGTAAAAACAAAAACTTGATGTTTTTGTATATACGCTCAACTTGAGCGTATAGACCAAGTCCTTTCTTCCTTACACTCCACTCGAGTGTATAGAGGAAATCAACCAAGTTTTCTATACACTAATTTCTTAATTTCTTGGAATCTTCACCTTTGTAGACTTGATAATTTCTTAAATATATTTAAGAAATAAGAAATTTAGAAAATTAAACAATGGATAAAAAAAATAAGCAATTTAGGTTTGTGGATAAAGTTCATGTAAGAATCATTATCTATTGTAAGAACTTAAAAACCAACTTAAATGAGGGATAGTTAAGTAATTTTGTCTTTTCTTTTTAATTCCTCCACTACATTATGGTAAAGATCATATCAAATCCCTTGTTTTTTATTGTACAAATTATTTCAAATGAAGTTATTTTAGGGTAATTTGATATTTTTTAATTTAATTTCACGTATATCCACCCATATCCACTCGATGACTTAAAAAAAAGTTTTTTTTTTTTTTTGCCTGTCCGACTATGTTGCATATATGCAACATGGTATGTTTCATATGTGCAACATGATATGTTTCATATGTGCTACATGGTATGTTTCATATGTTTTATATGCAACATACCATGTTGCATATATGCAACATTATATGTTTCATATGTAGCATATATGCAACATTATATGTTTCATATGTTGCATATATGCAACATTATATGTTTCATATGTTGCATATATACAACATTATATGTTTCATATGTTGCATATATGCAATATAGTCGGACATATAACAAAAAAAATTTGTGTAGTTTTTTATTTTTTTAGGTCGTTAAGTTGTCATCATGTGTATAGACATGAAGGAAAAAGAAGAAGAAACACAAAAATTATCTAAATAACCTTCATTCAATTGAAATTTAATGGTTTTTACATTAGTTCTTAAGTTCTTACAATAATATTGGTTTGTACTAGAACTTTACCCTTAGATTTATTCCTTTTATTCCCGCAATATATATTATTTTAAGTTTTCCACACATGTGTAGAAAGTCTAGGAAGTCATAGAGGTGTCGTCATGTGTCAATTGTGAAAATGGTATACATGTCTAAAAATTAAATAAATTATGCGTATGACACTTACATTCATCCCCCCCCCCCCCCCCCCCCCCCCTCTCTCAATTTTTTAAGTATCTATAACTTTTTCATGTATTGATTTTTTTTTTAAAATGCATCATAAAATCAAACATTTTTTTTATCTTTAATATAAGTATGATATTGCTATACATTTTAAGAAGAAAAACTTCTTTCTAAGCATAACAGTGAGTTCTAAATTTTTTACAGTAATGAGTTTAAAATTTCTACAACAAAGATTTTTTCTAAAGTTGAAACTATCGAGTGTAAAAAATAAAGTTCTTACAAATTAATACTCAATATTTAATTTTTTTTTTACAGAAGTGAGTTTAATGTTTTTATAACAATGATTTTTTTTATAACAGTGAGTTTTAATTTATATTATATGTTTAACCTTTTCAAAATTATACTCATATTAAAAATTAAAAAAAAATCTCGTTTTTTGTATAGTTTCTTTTTCTTTTTCTTTTTGAAAAATAACGTATAAAAATTACGGAAAGAGAAAATGACATATGACTTACATGTGAAGCTTAATTGATGCAATCTAACTATTTTACTCTTCTCCTCTTTTAAATAGCACCATTGTGAATAATCACAATCTCATCAATCAATTTTAAAAATCAATAATTCATAATACTTCTTACACTAAACCAAATATCTATTGGAAGGGCATAAGTGAACATTTAAAAAGGAGAAATGGTAAATGAATTGGTTATCCATAAAGATAAAGAAAGCTTTCTTGTATGAATTGGTTATCCATAAAGATAAAGAACGTTTTCTTGTAGTTCTGCTTCTTGCTCTAAAAATGAGGAAAGACTTATCGAAAATAGTTGGCTTGGTCCGACCAAGAAAGGCATGGGAGTTTTTGGCCATTGCTTGCGTCGAGTAAGAGTAAGAGATTTCTCCTGTAGAGTAGTCTCCGTATTAGTCCATGGGCTAAGGCGCAATTGCCTTCTTAGAGCCAGTTTCATCGTACTTTAAATTGAAAAAAAAGGAGTGACAGAGGCATCTTCCATTCATCTCGATTTTGGTTTTTCTGCACCATATTTTCCACTCTTGCTATTTTTAAAAGTTTCCATTTTGTTTTTAGGAAAAATGGACACTATTAATCCCAACTATTCGATATTGGATAAAAATAATCCTACCTATTTTTTTGACAATATTAGTCTTATAAATACACCATGTTTTTTCTAATAATCTTTTCCGTTAAAAAACTAACCCCGTTAGTTTGTGATGACGTGGAGGACTAATCATGTCATTTTCTAAACTTCTTCTATTTAAAAAAACTCAGGGGGACCAAAATTGATATATCTATAAACTAGATTTAAAAAGAATACCAACCACAGTTGCTACCATCTTATCCCCGTAACCCTAATTTGGTCGGTTCCTTCTCCGGCGACCTAGCTCCTCCACCACCAATCCTCCTCCACCGCCAGGATTAAAATTCTGCCTCCCCTCCCGCCGTCACGACGACTCTCCTTTTCTCCAAACCTGCAACTAATCCAAGCTTGCGATTGCGATGGGGGCGGCGGTGAAGGTTATGACAGTGGTTGGCGATGGCGGTTAGTGATGGTGCACCGATGATGGAGAGACTTGAGGAGCTCCGATAAGCTCCGGCGAACGCCATCCATAGCCGGCGATGTTCTCCCGTCGACCTCTTGTCCCGATCGTCTCCATCTCTCTCTGTTCTTTGACTCAACCGCAATTTCCCCTTTTCTCCTCTTCATCTACGGCGGCGACACTATTTCTGTTCTGAGCGAAACGGCGGGGAGGAAGATTGGTTACCGGAGAAGAGCTAGTGGGGGGTGAGGGAGCTTGTTTGTTTTTCTTTAAATTACATTTTATATAAACTACAAAACAGTCCCTTCATTTTAGAGAATGACATGATTAGGCATTCACGTCATCACAAACTAACGGGGTTAGTTATTTAATTGAAAACATTATTAAAAAAAACAAGGTGTACATATAAGACTAATATTGTCCAAAAAAATAAGTAGGATTATTTTTGTCCAATATCGAATAGTTTAGATTAATAGTGTCCATTTTTTCTTTGTTTTTAAGACGACTCACTATTTTAATGACACTTTTTCAAAAAAAAAAAAAAAAAAAAAGAACCATAAATTTGAGAATTTTTATATAAATTTAAAAAATATATATGTTTTCAAAGTTTTTCCAACGTATACTAGACCCCACTTTTACCTTTAACCATGTGTTATTGGTTTTTTGGTTTGTTTAACAGTACACTGATATATTTTGTTATGTGATAGTAGCCTAGTAAGTAGTAACAACTAAAAGTTGAAAGTTGTTCTGATTTTCAGATGATGATTTTAATCCTACTTTCATCAGGATGCTAGAGAATGTACCTTCTTATGTAATTGACCATCAAGTCTTATTATGGAGAAAGGTGCAAACTTTAGACTAGGAATAGAGGGTGTGAACGTTCTAAAGATACAGTTGTTTTTCTATAGGTGTTGTTTCCTGTAACTAGTAGTAAAAAGGTTATTTCGTTGGTATTCCTATAAGATATCATTATTTCATTACAACAAAAGAATACAGCTTGTAACAAAACCATCACGATTTATACTCGTATACAGACACTCTTTCTCGGGTTCAAACTAAATGAAAATTCCAGTATACGCCAAACCGGAAACATATCTACAGCCTGCAAGAAATCAAATAATCAGAACTTCACTATACAAAAATTACTACAATTGATCATATAATTTACCTAAAGGCATGAGATCTAGTTGACAGAATCTAATAAATAGCAGATGTAGCAAAATTCAACCCAAACGGGTCGATTCAGGCTATGTTTTCCTTAACAAGTCAAATTTAAAATGAAAAAAAAAAAAAAAAAAAAAAAAAAAACCCAGCTTGGCTGGTCATGAGAGCCAAAAAAAAATAGGTGAACAGTGTATTCCCATACTTACAATGTCATCATTTTATTTTTCAAGCTTAATGTATTACCACAATAGTTATTTATAAGAAAAATGGACCAAAAGAGTTTGCGGGTGAAAACACTACACATGGCTCGTTTTGACCATTTTGCTACAAGGACAGGATGCACAAATGGCAAACATAGCCTCTTTGTTTCGTGTGACTTAACCGTTTTCCATTTAACGATTATAGTCGCACGAAGAGCATATGGCACGTCAGCATCACTTTTGTTATGTCACATGTGCATCCAGTCGGAAAATGTTGGACATGACTGTATTGTTATGTCCATGATTCCTACTTAGTCAAGGGTTCCCCATAGAACATCGGATGCAGTTTTGACATCTTCATGCAAGTAACGAAACGTCTGTTTGACTTGTTTGTGGAGTAGCAGGTTTTGTTAATGGTCTCAAGGTGTCCATGATGGCGGAGAAGGAAGGGCGCTTCCATGGCTCGCTGCAACATTAATTTTAAATCAATAAGAGGCTAAAATATAGAATAATATATAAACATAAATAAATAAATAAACAATTTCAAGGCTTCAATGTAATGCATCAAATTAGTAGATTATCCGTAAATTGAAGTTCCATCATCAAACTTACTTTGCCCAGCAGGCTTCAATCAATGCTGCTACTTGTGGATTCACATCAGCAGGAATCTCAAGCCTTTTGCATTTAAACCCTACAGCTGCTACAACCTAAAAAGAGATGTATAAAGTATAATAAATATATTCATATTTTTTATCAAGACACGGATTTTGACGTTTCTTTCAAATACATCAAGACACCCGGTCGATTTGGAATTAGTTTCATATCTAAGGGTTAAATGGGTACAAAACGAAAGGCTGGCAAAAAGAAAATTGTTCAAATGCATATAATCTACCAAATTATTTAATTCGAGGGAGGTAGTTAAAGACCAAAGCACACTTGAGGTGACCAACCCTGCTGAATAGGGAGAAGGCGAGAGGTACAAAACAGCCCGAGTGTAAAATGGGTTTTTAAATAATTAATATGTAGATTAAAAAGATAAAAGAAACAAAAGATTAAAATCAGTGTTGTATAACTTACAATGCAATGACTATATTATTGATATTTAGTGCAATAGTTATGATTATGAAAACTAGGTTTTACTACACGCGTGTTGCCGTGGAGATAACACGGGTAAACCAGTGGCATTGCTAAATCGCAACGTAAAAAACGAAAATGCAAAAAGGCTACGCAATGACGTTAAAAAAGAGGCCTGGTTAAATAAACACTAAAAAAATTAGATACTTAAAGGCAACGGTGAGACTAAAATTCATGGAATGCTTTTAAAAAACAACATAAAAATAATAAAGGCTCCCAAGCGAACTACACGAAATTAGACACTTCAAAGCAATGGTGTAAAACTAAAACAAAATCAAGGAAAACGCTCTAAAAACAGGAAAAAGATATTAAACAATGCCACATGGCCTACCTAAATCACCGCCATGTGTCCCTAGCACTATTCGTTACCACTTAATAAATGTATATGGATAGAATATTGCAATAACAATAATTCTAAAAATATAGTCATTTAGAGCTGTTATACATTAAATATAGACTTTGGGCAATTCTCCTCGCATTTGACCAGTTCATTGTTTAGCTACGTTTTCTATGTGACATGTTCGAGATGAAATAGAAAACCGACCCCTCCATATGTAAATGGGTTAAATTGCCACCCCCAAAAAAGTATTTTAAGGATGAACGGGTGGTATATACAAACCTGTGCAGGGTTAAGGTTACCCCAAGGTTGCCGCAAAGTAGCAAGTTCCCACAAAATCACCCCAAAGCTGTACACATCTGATTTTTCATTTGAAGGTTCATCACGGAGAACTTCTGGTGCCATCCACTCAGGCTGTTTTAAAAGACGTACCAATTGAGTTTATAAAAATATTATTAATATTACTATGTTAAAGATGGTTGAAAATGATGGGAGTGAATAATTAGGAGCTCACCGTTCCTGCCGCGGTCTTGGATGAAAGAAATGTATTTGCTTTTAACCTTGAAAGCCCAAAATCACAGACCTGAAAAACAAGCGAAATGAAAATTTATGCTATGAAGTTAAGTGCTGCAAACATAGAATTTCAAGAGTTTGACGCATGAATAATATAATTCAACCATAAATCCAAGGTCCATGAAGGTGGTCTTTATTGCCATGTGTATTAATTTTGATTAACCATGTTTTAGTTCATCTCCTTTTACAGGCATCCAATATATTTACTTCCTTTATTTCCTGTCTCAACCAAACACCTTAGTCCTTCCTTCCATTTCTATAACTTATGCTAACGTTTAGCCAAACCTACAAAGTCTCTCTATATCCAACAAACAGGCTGATATTAGACCAGGATAGTGTGTTTATTATAAAAAAAACAAATGCTTAACGAAATACAATATAGTAATACCTAAATTAATATTTATGAATTTAACACTTAAACCTGGCTCTTGCACAAACAGCCCAAGGACTAAGCAATCTATCATTGGTCTCCCTACAAAATACACCTTTCTCCTAAAGGTTGGAATTTCAGAGTTGATTGGTGTCTCCTTTTCCCACTTTTATTGAACTCCCTTAGAATCAGAAACTATATTTCTAGAACATTTGCGATATCCCAAAAGTAATACTCCTCAAATCTATAGTTGTCAGACCCAAATCAAGAAGGCCAAGGGTTCATTTACTGTGTTCTTTTTTTCAAGTACATTTCCCAATTTGAGTACTATTCATACTAGAATAAAAATTAATTAGGGAAAAGAACACACGTACCTTCACAGTGTATTTCCTGTCTACTAATAGATTGGGGGATTTCAGGTCCCTGTGAACAATAGGAGGATTGCGTCTGTGGAGGTAATTCATTCCTTTTGCCTACATCAAAAAGGAAGCCAACATCAATAATGAAGACACAGAAAAGAGACACAATTGCTGATAGAAAAAAAAACTGCTCTTTTTCAAATGCGTCAACAGACGCTGCCCTTTTGAAATCACTAGTAAGACATTGATACAATTATACTTCAGATGACTCAAAACCCTTTTTTGGGCCAAAGTTTTGA
>JBCNJP010010562.1:0-21529 GCA_039602395.1 Deinandra increscens subsp. villosa
ATATGAAGATGGACTGACAGATATGAATTGAATGAAGTAGCCTAGCAAGCGTCTACAATGTAATATTAAGACGTCTTAGGGGTCCGGCTATATGGGTTAGTGAATACGTCACCCAATGTTCAAGGTTAAGTCTCGACTGTTATTACCCGATGACAGTGTTGGAAACCTTAGAATATTATTTATTGGCTAATAAATAATATTGAAGTTGATGGGATTCATTATTTATTTGAATAAATAAACAATAATTGAATTTTCGCGTTTGAAATATATATTGAATAATATATGTTATTTTCTATAAATCGTCACGAATATTTAATTTATTAAATATTTATAAGGTTTTGAACCTCTCTAAGTTAATAAATAAAATCTTTCATTTATTAACGTTTGAACGCGCGCATTATACCGCGCGTCAATACACGGTACATGTCGCGTTTTATGAAAATAATTTAGACACTTGAAAATATGTCTATTTGTATGAAGAAATGTTTCCAAAAATATATGATATTATATTTTTGTAAGATATAAGTGTGGGTTTGTCCGGTAGTTAACCGGTTTCACCGGTTTGACCGATTTGACTCGTTTAATGACCTTTTAAGTTTCCTTAACACTTAGGATTTGTTATTAGACTTGTTTTAATGTGGTTTAGGGTTTTAAGTTGCCAAGTGTGCCGGTGGAAGTTTAACTTGTAAAATTGACATTTTCGAGTTACCGAAAGTTACAGTTTTGGTCCGGTTTGCTTCTAAAACATATTTTTCCACTTTGAAACTTTGGGAAACACTTTAATTTGTCAAAATAAGCATGTTTTAATGTTCTGGACCAGATTCCAACTTTTGTTCAAAAATAAGTTATATTTTCCGTCGAAATGTCGTATTACGGTATTCGATTGTTCCGTTTTCAAGTGTTTAACTTCTCGAATCGCTTTGTAAGTTTGAAACATAATCTTGGCAGCCCTAAATCATCCATTACAAGTCCTAAGTGGTCATTTGTTGGTCACAAGGATTTTTACTTAAATTCTTTATGAAGATGAATGATATTTTATCATAAAAATTCCATTTTTTACATTTCTTTGAATTTTCAGGATCCCACCTTTAAATAACAACTTTTATGACTAAAAACCATCTTACAACATGTTTGGTTCCAGATTTAGAGTTAAAGTCATGAGGTGTTTTCAAGATTGCAAAATATATATGTTTTATGGTAACTACATTTTTATGACACTCAAAATGAGTGTCATCTCTTACCACTTTTAACGTAGTATATATTTCATCTAAAACTTTATTTCCAAATATTATATTTATGGATTTTTCACCAAATCAAACATACTAAATTATTTAAAACTTATAATATGTTATGATTTATAAACTTTGTCACCAATGTAAAGCTTTTTAATATAGACATACATGTTATGTTAATATTTTTCTAAGTAATTGTTCAAACAATATTCTAGTTTCCATCAAAGGCATATATTGCTACTAACATTCAAGATTGTTAGTAACTCATCCAATAACACAATCAAGACTTTAATCATGAACATGAATTTGTGACATTTTATGAATAATTCATGAAATAAGTTAAGAAAAGAAGGAGATTTCCTCACTTAAACTTAAACGGGATCGGTAAATGACTTGATGGGTTGTTGATTAAGCTTCCAAGTTTAGCTCCTAACCCACCCTTGATCTTGAATTAGGAAGAAGATGGTGAAAGCATGAAAGATTTGTCATGGATTTTGACAAGAAAATAAAGGATTAGAAAGATATTCATGAAAGAATATAAGAAAGAAATGGAAGAAAGATGATGAATCTAGAGGTTAGAGATGATTTACCTTGATCAAAGAAGTTACTAGGAACTTGATTCAAGTGTTAGAATGTTGATAAAATGTGGTCATGGTGGTGGTTTATGGAGGGCCGAAGGGTAGAGAGAAAGAAAGAGAGAAAAGTGTTTAAGTTCTTGAAATGGTGAGTGATGAAATGAAGAATGTTTAGGTGTTATCAAAGGTGATTAGGTGGTGGCTTGGGTCGGTCTAAACATGAACCGAAAGGGGTGTTGGGTTGGTGGTTTGAACCGTAATCAAGGAGAAGAGAAAGAGGATGGTGTGAACCACTTAATTCTCTTGGTTGTGGCTTGTAAACTTGAATAAAAAAAGGTGTGTGAGGGTGTTGAAAATCGGTTACAAGGAAGAAGGGAGGAGGGAACAAGACAACATGAAGGTGGCTAGGAGACAATGTGGTCTCATGTGTAAGTGGTTAAAGACTTTAACCAAAGGATCAAGAATGTGTCTTGTACTCATGCAACATTGTTGTCTAATATCTTCTAGACATGGTTGTAACCAATGATTCATGTAACCAAACTACTTAGGAGGTTGGTTTGTTTGATGAAAATTGGACAAGGAAGGGATAAAGAACCGGAAGAAGGAAAAAAAAGAAAAGAGGAGGAGGTGGGCTCGAACTCGGGACGACCGGAAAAATAAAGAAAGAGAAGTGGGCTTAGGCCCGAACCGGAAAAGAAAGAAAAAAAAAGAATTGGGCCGGGCTGGGCTCGTGGGCTTGCGGGCCGGGAAAGAAAAGGAAACAGGCCGCGAGAATGGGCCGGGCTGAAAGGGAAGAAAAAGAAAAGGAATGGGCCGGTAGGCCCATTGGGCTCACTGGGCTGAACCGGGTCTCGGGTCGGGTCGGGTTGAGTCCGTGTCGATCCAACGAGTCCAACGACACTTTGTTTGAGTCAAAAGGATAAACGAGTGAAAAATCGGTTTTTGGCTCGAGAACGGATAATTTATATATAAATATAAATCAATAAAAAAAAATGAATAAGCGTCGCGTTTAATTTTTGAATGAACGGTAATGTCACATGTCTTGATTGTTTGTCGTTATGATTATGCACAATGACGTACTAAAGTTTAGAAATAAAAATTTCGCTCGACATGAGCGTTTCTTGTTTGAAGTTCTGGTGACAACGTTTAATATTTGTTTTGGTGAAAATATAATATAGTTTGGACTGAAATAGTTTTAGGTATAAAACTAATTATTGTGTGAAATGAATTGTCGTTTGAATGAACGTTATGTTTGGATTACGTTGGACACAACGTAATAGTTTTGAATTTGACGTTTGAATCTAACCGAATGTTAAGATTATTTTTGTTGAGGTGAAATAATGTTTTGAATAAAACGAATGTAAACTTTTGTTTTGAACGGAATAAATTCGTCATTTGAATAAATGACTTGTTTTGAACACGTTACGACGTAACGTAATGTTATGTAAATATAAAATGAATATTTTAAATTTTTATTTTTTTTTATTATTGAAGTTCTAGCTTGAATAAACACAGAACTTTAAGTCAATTTCCACTACGGGTAAATGTTGTCGGACCTAATTGTCTATGTTCGCACGTAAGTTCACCTAATTTAAATAAATTAAGCCTAATGCACAAAGATAATCAGATAATTGCACGTTAATATAATATCAAAGTTAACCTGGAATATACGGGTTGTCACATACTCCCCCGGTTAGAGAAATTTCGTCCCGAAATTTAGTCTTGAACACCGGAGTTGGCATCATTGGCAAAGACGTGCGGATACTTTTAACGCATTTGATCTTCTCGTTCCCATGTGTATTCAGGACCTCGACATGAGTCCAATGAACTTTCACAATAGGGTTTCCGACGTTGCTTTAATCGCTTAACCTCATGGTCGCGGATTTCAGTAGGAGCCTTGATAAATCGAAGACGATCGTCAATCTCTATCTCGTCCATAGGAATGACAACAGATTCGTCAGACAGACAATTTTTCAAGTTGCTGACATGAAATGCATCGTGAACTTTTCTAAGTTCAGGCGGCAACTGAAGATGTTATGCTACTGGTCTAATCTTTTCAATGAATTCAAAGAGACCAATGTAACTAGTGTTTTTACTTATTACGTTTTCCAAAACGAATAACACCTTTCAAGGATCGCGTGATCCGAGGATTGCCACGGGTACACGAATGAAGTGGAGTTGATAGGCATCTACAATAGTTCTTCATGAAGATGAGCGTTAGCCATTTAGATGCATGGGACCCGTTGGGGTTCGTTAACTACTTTTAACCTCGAGGGACCAATTTTGCCAAATTCTATACTCTATTTTAACTAAATAAACCAGGAGGGACTGAAGTTGTAATTATCCCAAAACTGTTTTTCATATTATGAAAGTCTGGAGGGACCTATAGTGTCATTAGCTCATAGTCGTTTTGAAGTACATTAACGTCAGAGACCATTGAACTCCCGTAACCGATACCCTTTAATCGACGATCAATGATATCGTCTGTTACCTCTCCCTTTCGATCCATCCCCCTGCAAAACCTCTTCTCTTATCAATTTGCTCACCCTTTCATCCCTCTCTCTCGTGTTTCTCGGCCGGCGCAAAGAAAACCATCACCAAACTCAAAATTCTGTCCATTCGACCCTAGCCACCATTCGACCACTTTTGGATGACGTACACCTCTTTGAGAGGGCCACGAACCACTGTGAAGCAACCGGAACGGGTTTGGAGCTCGTGATCGAAGTCGAGTTCGAGTTTGCGGGTTCGTTTACGGCATCGGAATCGCATCATCTAACATCTCCAACTCAAGGTAACGCTACTGCCATGTAAATCGAGTAGTTTTAAATAGCATCGTTTTAGTTTTCACGTTTTTCCGGTGACCGGAATACAACTCCGATCACCGGAGTTTTAAAGAAGAAGAAGGCAGCGTGGTGGGAATAAATAAAAGCTTCAAGTTCTGTTTTATAAACAAAAAGTGGCGCTAGCCCAGTGGCTAATGCGCATATGTGTGTACCTGAGGTCGCGGGTTCAAGACCCGGCCTCTGCATTTCTTTTTCTGATTTTTTAAAAACCCGCTTTTCTGCTGCTGTTGTATACAGAAGTATTCTGGTCGGAACTTGAACTCAAACGGGAAACTACCCTACTGGTTAAAGCGTTGGCATGGGAACCAGAGGTCACAGGTTCGAACCTGGTGACCTCTTGTTTTGCTATTTTGTTTTTTTTTTAGTATTCTTGGGACTTTTCTTGACTCAAAAACCAACCACCCATCATTCCCAACATTATTTTGGACCCGTAGAACTTCTCATAGACACCGTTAACTTGCTCGTAACCCCATTGATTAATATAAATTAATTTTCATATAAAATATTTGATTATTCGATGGTAATTTATAAAAGAATGCACATTTGGAAAACATATAAATATACCTATATAGGAATATAAAATGAACGTTTTGGTAACCATTAGACTTGTGTAAAAATGTAAGTATTTTGCGATTTAAACATTCTAAACATTGGATTTGTATTCATGTAAATATTTAAAACACATGAGTACATTCTGGGGTACTCCTTATCAATGTAACTAACATTTGGTTACGAGTATATCTATATATATATATATATATATATATATATATATATACACACATATTTTCCTAAACGATTTCATGAACCTATATAGTTAATAAATAACACACTCTTGTCGACATCTGTGATCGTTGTGATTTTTGGGCAATGTGCCAACCTTGGACTCGTCTTGGATCTATTGAACCTTCTTTATGTCATAGTTTGACATTATTTAATTTCATCGTCGGTCTAGACTTAGCCACTTGCAAATTGAACACACACTTATATATATATGCTCGTTAGGTGATTGGTAGAATACACAAGACCCATTATCTACTATTAGCTGTGGTTATTTATCTGGAATTGCTGTGCACCCAAAGGTGAGTTTCACGGCCCCTTTTTACCTATTTTAATCCTGTTGGGGGAGATTAACATGCAAACACTTGAACTGTTAGATAATTATATCACCTGAATGTTAGTGGCACACTTATGATAAAGTCCTCACTTTTAGAGTTACTGTCAATGTGACATCAGCGGGAACTTATTTGGTAGATCTACTGGGCCTGACAAGCCCCACCCGGGTCATTCGTGCTGACTCAATTGGATATCGAACGGGTGTTATATACTTCTTAGTCTTAACGAGGCACAATTGAACCGTCGAGCTTCAGTAACTGGATAGCTAGTTTAACTAGTCAAACGTGCACTGATTTCTAGAAAATAGCCTAGCTAGCTATTGATATATTATCTGGATTTTAAACTGAACTTGAACATGAACTTGACTGTTATTGAACAGTAAACCTTGAACTTAAACTTGAACTGTCGACGAACAGTTGTTTTACACTGAACTGGGATTGCTGTTGAACAATCGATTTACCTTGAACTTGAACTGTTTTTGGAACTGATAAACCTGTGAACTCACCAACCTTTGTGTTGACACTTTTTAGCATGTTATTTCTCAGGTTGCGGATGTTCGAGTATCACGAGTACGCATGCATGAGTCTTGAAACACTTATAATGTCTTTGATCAAGCCACATCACCTTGGGTGACAAAGATTTTACATAAATACTTATATTGTATTTACGCTTCCGCATTTATAAAACTCTGATTTTATCTTTTAATGGAATATGAAACGTTTTTATTAATTATTGGCCATTTGGTGTAACTAATGGACGGCGATCCTGGTTTGTCACGCTCCCTGTGGCGCGTTATCGCGCGTGGGATTTTTGGGGGTGTGACAGATTGGTATCAGAGCCATTGGTTGCAGCGAACTAAGATTCGTCTTAGACTGTAACTATTTTGCATTAGTTGCACTTAAACATTTTTCTCATGCATCGTGATACTCACTCCTACACGCACCTGGTTTACGATTTGTCGTTTACATCATCCAATCCCCTTATACTCACGACGAGGAGCCGGTTAGTCTTGAGTCATCTTTCTTAACCTTTTTAAGTTTTGTACCCCTTGGTTAACATTCATGTACGACGAGACGTCGAATCACATCGAAGGATCACGTTATACTTTTGACAAGCTGATTTCTACTCGGGATTATTCCTGATTGAACAACTGGGTGTATCGCCCATACTATGGATGTATGCTGCATAGGGAAGGTGGTGTAATACCTCTTCTTGTCCTTAAACCACTATCTTAGCTTAGGAGGTTCTTGTTATACCTGCCTTACGTATATCTCTAACCTCATCCGTTCAGGGAATGTTATCTCGATGTGCTAGTAGCGCGATTATTTAGCCTTACTAGAGTTAGCAGGGTATGAATTCAAGTAGCTGCCTATGGTATATCAACTTTCGTTATCCTGATCGTCTTCACATTTGCTGTGATCTCTTAAGATCTTTCCCTTCTCGATTTTATCGCGTTGTGCGTTGAAATAATACAACTGGAGTACAATTCTTATAACCCCAATGAAACCTGATGCAGGACGACTGAAATTCCCTCTTTGTGTATCGGATTGCGATCACGCCAGTATGTGTGATACTTATTCTCTAACTTCGAGCTAAGCTAGGGTCGTTGTGATAAACCCTACTCAGATCCTATTGAGCTAAATTTCTGGTTGACTCGCTTCAGGTGGGTCATTCCAATCTGAGAGAGCATTCTATTCTCGAAAACTTGTCTCATTAACAAATTCTGGTCAAGATAACCATGGGTTAGTGACCACACCATACATGGTAGCTGAAGTAAGAGGAACTAGGATGATCATAGAAAGTAAATCACAGTTACGGGTGCACACGTAAATGTAATTTGCAGTATATGAAAATCTTGGAGAATCCTACTAGGCAAGCCAATGGTCGTATTGGGACCAAATTCCTGTAAATTTTGTTTTTCCTCGTGGTATTGAATGTTGAACATGTTGAACTCAACCGAATGATTGAAGTCATCTATCTTTGAAAACGCTATCGAACATGACTTTCCCCTTTACTATTGGATTCTAATCCATACGTGAACCCTTTTGAAACATATTATGAAAAGTTGGTCCTGGTAGAACACCATCACACTCGTGTATTTCAATAACCATTCTTCCTTAACTACGAACACTCTCGACGAAACCCTTGACTGGTTTGAACTCATCCAGAATCATAATTCTATTTTTACGATCTTACCGACCATATCAATCCCTGGAACATTACGATCGTGAGATAACTTGGACATACATTCACCGGACAGATACCTAGACAATGTTAGATGAACGAATTGGATAAATCATATACCGTGAGCACCAAGGCGTACTAATTGGCTGAAAGCTCTTGTGAAGTTACCCTCTGACGATTCATACTCCCTGATTTTCTTGTGTGAACCAAAACTTGTTGCCAACCTCACCAGGATCACACAAAATGCCCACCCCACCGCAAGCATATTCTCTCCAATGGGGCTAACGTTAGTGAGAATCCTTCTTGACTTTCAAACTAATGACTCCCAGTTTTAACGTAAGGACTATTCCGATTGATCTCCTGAGCCTGAACTATTGATTTTTGTTTGCATAACTCAACCTCTCATGATTTAGCAACCGGAAATTTCTGATTCTCATGCTTTGTAATCCTTTATGTCCTGGATAAGCTTCTAAGATTTGAACCGAAGGGTGTTACACTTTTGGTTAGTTTTTCTAGTTAACACCATTGATGATATGACAATCTTGTGCTTCAATCGCAATAACAATACCAAGCCTTATATGGAAACTCTATTAACACCCATCGAGCATGAACTTCTTGTTATCAATAGCTAATTATGCGATCAAACTATATTTACCCTTCTTACACATTGAGTACACCAAGTTATCCATACATTTTGTATATTAATTTACGCTCCTCTCATAGCAACTATCGATAAAATTCTGGTACGCGAATCCTCATCGTCATTTTCAGAAAATTTTCATGAATGACCCTCCAGCTTAAACTTAAACCTTGTGGCCTATTTAAAATTTTGATCGTCTTGAAATTTGAAGCTCTATGATATCCTTACTGCGCGTGCCAAACTCTCGACGATCCTCGCTAGAATGGCAAACCGTATGCATCTCACTGATATTGTGAATGGAAATGTTTGTACAACGTATTGAAGTTTTAATCTCCCATCCCTTTTACATTCAAACGTATGGGAGAAACTTGGAGTCCTCTATTTCCGATAAAAGTATACAATGTGGTTTGACTAATATCTAGTAATGGTGGGTAGTTGGTACACTTTCAAGGTGCTGGTAGTGTGGTGGGTTAGCTGCGGTACACCCTATATATAAACATTGGTGGCACGTTGAAGTGGGACCAGTACCGGACCAAGGATTGACTTTTGAGTCATACACAAGAGCCTCGTCATGAGAAACTCCATCTAACACGACTAGGTCCTCGACATAACTGCTTAATGCTACTTTCTTCGAGATTACAGATATCCCTTACGTATTCCTACCAAAAGAGACATACCCAAAATAATCAAACTTCATGCTTTCAATTGTCCGAGTCTAGAAGGAAACTTGTCTAAAGCGAATTTCCTGCCATGATTCAGACACAAGTTTTGACTCAGATGAACATCAATGTTTTGAAAACCGGAGATTTTCCCTTATGAATGACAAGCCGCCTGATCGAAGGATCAACTCCAATTTGTAGAAGCATGTGTTAAGAAGTAGATCGACTTTCGTTTAAGGGACACTGATTTTAGGTCGACTGCCTTGTTTTTATGAACTCTCTGGCATTCACTGAGGTGATAGGCCTGATCCTTTTCTATGGAACACCCGGTTTGATCTTTTGACCCGCGGCAAACTTGCACTAAACCCCAGCAAAAATGCATATATACAGGCAACCCATGCCAAAGCCGCTTTTGAACATTCTGATGTTCTGTTTCATTAACACCCTTTCATAACATCTTTGTGCTACATCTTACTTTTGACAATCATTTGGATTGATGTTTTGACAAGAAAGGAATCAAGACGCATGAAGCGCAAGGACATCAAGGAGACTGGGCATGCCGGTGAGCTTAAACAATGAAGATTTTTCTAACGAGACGTTAACCCTATTGGATTGTATAACCGTTGACACGTTCATTTCGATATCGGTCTATGCAAAATTTCTTGCCAAATCCTGTCAAGCACATATATACCTCTCTCCGAATTTTATACTATCCATTACGTTATTTGCATCTTCCCTACTGGTACCTTTACCCGTGCCAGTTTAAACTCACATATCATTCTTGGAATGTATAGTTTCGGCTATCATAAGCTGGTTATCTGATCGCTTACGAGAATTCACAAACAAAACTGTTGGCGCTCTTCATTTTAAATTTATTATTCTCCTTCTTGATAAGTACCTTTCGATATTCGGTACCTCATAGTTTACACTTTGTTTTGTTGAATTTTCGCCCTTATTTTTGGGTTCTTTAGCAAGGTAATACGCATGATGATATGTTGTATGATATTGAATTCCAAATTGAATTTTTAACCTAATTGTCTATGTGATTGCTTGAATAATTTCTAATAGAATTGAGTAATTATTTTCTAAAATAAACTGCTACATGTTACCTTTAAAATGGCAATGGGCTCTTGATTTGGATTTTTCTTTAAGACCTCATTCCTTTTGTCACAAAATCAGTGTGTTACAAGTTATGTTTTAGCATGATAGCAACTGTTGAACCATTTTAACCATGATAAATAGTTTGTTCGCTTCTGAACATCTCATGAGAAATGCTTATAAAACATACGTGTTTATGCATGCTAAAAATTGAGAATCTTATCCTATGTTTAAGGCATATAAATTGATCAATCATTGTGGTGCTGGCTTAAACACAAGTTGCGTAGAATTGCATGATTAGTTATGCGTAGGAAACGTGTTAGGAACCATAAAATGACATGCTGTGAATGTATTAATTTAATTGGATATGAAAACCATACACCATACAAGGTCCTAAATCTCCTACATCGGTGGGAATGACAAGACTGTGTGAAGTTGCCCCGTCAACTTTGCACCGTAAGGGTTGTGTTGGTTAGTTTATGAACTTACATGCTATAGATATGTCATGTTAGGGTCGTATTCTAGTACATAAGGTATTGTGACAGTTGTATGCGTTGTATGGTAAAACCTTCATGAACCAATGGGTCCTTATGATAACTTGATAAGCCTTGTGTAATTCTATGCTAGTTGCTAACTCCCAGGTAAAGTCTAGACGTTTACATTTTCGTTACACGATGGGTCTATTAAACAAACTCCGATTGACATGATGCACACACAATCTTCTCATACTCAAATTTCCTTCTCTTTGATTTACCTGGGTTATTGGTGAATGCGAACTCCTTAACTAAAAACGAGACACGACGTGGGAACCTCATTCCAGCATTGGGTACAATAGCCGGAAGCTACTCGAACGTATAATGATTCTTCTTCGTATGGAAATTTTGATTTTAGATACTTATATTATAGTGTCACTCTGTTCGGCCTGGTCACACGACACGATTCCTGTATTATATATTTGTACAACTCTTCTCGTAAGAGAACGCCCGATAAGATATCATTTTCTATACTATGTATTCGAAAACCTCTAAACATTTGACATCTCCTCAACATCGGGTACACATTTTTTTATCATAACATCAATTACTCCATTTGGAGAAGGAAACATGAATTTGTTCGATATGTTACTGTCAATTCGACTCTTCAAGCAATTTTCACTTATTTAAATTTCAGGACGAAATTCTTTCAACAAGGGGATGATGTGACGACTGAGGAATTTTTCTTTTCTTGTTCTTTTCCTTATGTCTAGCTCATTAACTTTTACCGCGTTACGCAATTTTCGAGGACGAAAATTCTTCAACAAGGGGATACTGTGACAACCCGACTTTTCAGGTCATTTTCTGATATTAACTAAACGTAAACTGTATTAAATGTTGTGTGAACATTTATATGTTAACCGTGTTGACTTTAGCAAATTAGGGTTTTGTGTGATCATCACTATACGGGCATGCACTGAGTTCAAACGATTGATATTCTCATTTATGATTTCATGTGATATATTTATATATAAGTTCACACGATTTATTATGATTTTATGTGACGACGCGCCGTAAAGTTAGACGTATTATTTTATGATGTTATTAGGGTTTAATCAATGATTTTATGTGAAACAAAGTAAATAATTACGGGTTATTATTTATCATTATCTAAGATTTATATTTTATGAAAGTCACGTGAAATATATTTTGACTCGCTCTAGTTAGTCATCCCTTGGGATGATTCCTGTTAACTCCATTATGAATTCGTTAACTACTTTTAACCTCGAGGGACCAATTTTGCCAAATTCTATACTCTATACTCTATTTTGACTCGCTCTAGTTAGTCATCCCAAAACTGTTTTTCTATTATGAAAGTCTAGAGGGACCTATGGTGTCATTAGCTCATAGTGGGTTTGAAGGACATTAACGTCAGAGACCATTGAACGCCCGTAACCGATACCCTTTAATCGACGATCAATGATATCGTCTGTTACCTCTCCCTTTCGATCGATTACCTCCTGCAAAACCTCTTCTCTTATCAATTGCTCACCCTTTCATCCCTCTCTCTCGTGTTTCTCTCGGCCAGCGCAAAGAAAACCATCACCAAACTCAAAATTTTGTCCATTCGACCCTAGCCACCATTCGACCACTTTTGGATGACGTACACCACTTTGAGAGGGCCACGAACCACTGTGAAGCAACCGGAACGGGTTTGGAGCTCGTGATCGAAGTCGGGTTCGAGTTTGCGGGTTCGTTTACGGCATCGGAATCGCATCATCTAACATCTCCAACTCAAGGTAACGCTACTGCCATGTAAATCGAGTAGTTTTATGTGCATCCTTTTAGTTTTCACGTTTTTCCGGTGACCGGAATACAACTCCGATCACCGGAGTTTTAAAGAAGAAGAAGGCAGCGTGGTGGGAATAAATAAAAGCTTCAAGTTCTGTTTTATAAACAAAAAGTGGCGCTAGCCCAGTGGCTAATGCGCATATGTGTGTACCTGAGGTCGCGGGTTCAAGACCCGGCCTCTGCATTTCTTTTTCTGATTTTTTAAAAACCCGCTTTTCTGCTGCTGTTGTATACAGAAGTATTCTGGTCGGAACTTGAACTCAAACGGGAAACTACCCTACTGGTTAAAGCGTTGGCATGGGAACTAGAGGTCACAGGTTCGAACCTGGTGACCTCTTGTTTTGCTATTTTGTTTTTTTTAGTATTCTTGGGACTTTTCTTGACTCAAAAACCAACCACCCATCATTCCCAACATTATTTTGGACCCGTAGAACTTCTCATAGACACCGTTAACTTGCTCGTAACCCCATTGATTAATATAAATTAGTTTTTATATAAAATATTTGGTTATTCGACGGTAATTTATAAAAGAATGCACATTTGGAAAACATATAAATATACCTATATAGGAATATAAAATGAACGTTTTGGTAACCATTAGACTTGTGTAAAAATGTAAGTATTTTGCGATTTAAACATACTAAACATTGGATTTGTATTCATGTAAATATTTAAAACACATGAGTACATTCTGGGGTACTCCTTATCAATGTAACTAACATTTGGTTACGAGTATATCTATCTATATATATATATATATATATATATATATATATATACACACATATTTTCCTAAACGATTTCATGAAACTATATAGTTAATAAATAACACACTCTTGTCAACATCTGTGATCGTTGTGATTTTTGGGCAATGTGCCAACCTTGGACTCGTCTTGGATTTATTGAACCTTCTTTATGTCATAGTTTGACATTATTTAATTTCATCGTCGGTCTAGACTTAGTCACTTGCAAATTGAACACACACTTATATATATGCTCGTTAGGTGATTGGTAGAATACACAAGACCCATTATCTGCTATTAGCTGTGGTTATTTATCTGGAATTGCTGTGCACCCAAAGGTGAGTTTCACGGCCCCTTTTTACCTATTTTAATCCTGTTGGGGGAGATTAACATGCAAACACTTGAACTGTTAGATAATTATATCACCTGAATGATAGTGGCACACTTATGATAGAGTCCTCACTTTTAGAGTTAGTGTCAATGTGACATCAGCGGGAACTTATTTGACAGATCTACTGGGCCTGACAAGCCCCACCAGGGTCATTCGCGCTGACTCGATTGGATATTGAACGGGTGTTATATACTTCTTAGTCTTAACGAGGCACAATTGAACCGTCGAGCTTCAGTAACTGGATAGCTAGTTTAACTAGTCAAACGTGCACTGATTTCTTGAAAATAGCCTAGCTAGCTATTGATATATTATCTGGATTTTAAACTGAACTTGAACATGAACTTGACTGTTATTGAACAGTAAACCTTGAACTTAAACTTGAACTGTCGACGAACAGTTGTTTTACACTGAACTGGGATTGCTGTTGAACAATCGATTTACCTTGAACTTGAACTGTTTTTGGAACTGATAAACCTGTGAACTCACCAAACTTTGTGTTGACACTTTTTAGCATGTTATTTCTCAGGTTGCGGATGTTCGAGTATCACGAGTACGCATGCATGAGTCTTGAAACACTTATAATGTCTTTGATCAAGCCACATCACCTTGGGTGACAACGATTTTACATAAATACTTATATTGTATTTACGCTTCCGCATTTATAAAACTCTGATTTTATCTTTTAATGGAATATGAAACGTTTTTATTAATTATTGGCCATTTGGTGTAACTAATGGACGGCGATCCTGGTTTGTCACACTCCCTGTGGCGCGTTATCGCGCGTGGGATTTTTGGGGGTGTGACATTAATTAAAGGCGCTCCCGGATCTTGAAGTTTGGGTGGAAGAACCCCTTTTAAAACTGCACTCACCCGTTCCGTTAAATTAATTCTTTTAGGCACTTTTTGTTGCCTTTTCTGAGTGCACAAATCTTTCAAAAACTTCGCATATGCGGGAACTTGTTTAATAGCATCGAGTAAAGGTAAGTTAACCTTAACTTGTTTAAATACCTCCCACATTTCCTCCTGTTGAGGACCTCGTTTTGAAAGCACATTTTTCTTACCCGGGTCAAGTAAAGCCGAAGGAAATGGAACCGGACTAGATTCCACCACCTTGTTTTGGTCATTTAAAAATTCAGTTTGACCCGGTTTTTCTAATGGTTTTTGAAAAGTGACCGCTTTCTTTGGTTTAACGGGTGAGGTATCTTCATCATCACTACTCTCCATCCCCGTCACATCTTCCACCACACCATCAACTAAATCGGGTGGTGGATCCTTTTTGTATTCCCTCCCACTTCTCAAAGCACTTACCTGATTAATTTGAACATTTCTAGTAGTGGAATGAGAAGGATTTACCTTAGTGTCGCTTGGAAGTTGACCCTTATTTTTCTTCAAATCAGCAACCTCGGTAGCAAGTTGACCCATTTGGATGGTCAAAGAATGAATGGCCTTGTCCCGTACCTCATCTTTCCGAAGCCTTTCGTCATCCATTTGGTTCCTCTTGTGCATCTCTTGTTGCATTGTCTTGAGGATGTCCATGACTTCACTTCCACTTGCATTTCCCGGTGACGATGACCCACTTGGTTCGTTACTTTGTTGATATTGCCTTTGATAACCTTGACTATTACCGCCACGGAAATTGCCTTGATTCGTGTAGGATTGTCGAGGTGCCATGTTTGATTGAGTGGTTCCTTGAAAGTTAGGATTGGCTTGATTCGCCGGGTTACCATACCGAAAATTTGGGTGATTTCTTAACCCCGGGTGGTAGGTGTTTGAGTTCATGTTGTAATTCCTCCCACCCCCGCTTTGTCCCTGAACTTGATTGACCTCTTCAAACTGTTCCTGGAAACCTGGACATTGATTAGTAGCATGGCCTAATTCATTACAACTTGCACATACCTCATATGGTTGAGTTGAAGCTTGAACACCACTATCAGCTACGGCTTGCACATGTTGTCTACCAATGGCGTGCCTTGTTCTCCTGGAAGATTGTGCCTTCCTCTTTGATGTTATCGCCATCTGTTCTATATATGCCCAATCATCTTGCTCATAATTCGTACCAAACGTGCCATTGGAGATGGACATTAAATCTCTTGCATCCTCGGGTGTCAACCCCTCATGGAATGCATTTAGCAAATCCCATAGATCGATCCCATGGTGCGGGCAGTTCTTCAACATCAAGTTGAATCTCTCAAATGCCTCATGAAAAAGCTCACCTTGTTGTTGTTGGAAATTTCTCAAGCTCCTTCTAGCATCGCTTGTCTTCTGATTTGTGTAGAACTCATCTAAAAACCTTTGTTGCATTGCAGCCCATGTATAAATGGATGCGGATGGCAATGTGTGAAACCATCTCTTGGCTTTATCCTTAAGTGAAAATTGAAACAACACTAACTTGACTGCGTCGGGCGAAAAACCTTGCCCTCCAATGGTGTTGCATATAGAATCATATGCCTCAAGGTGAAAGTAAGGCTCCTCCGTTGCCAACCCATGAAACTTGGGTAGACTTTGTAATGAATTGGTCCTTACCTCAAATGTTCGCCCTTCCCGATTTTGAGGAATTACCACCGGTGATGGGTTGTTTGTTATGATGGGTCTGAAATGTGATTCAATTCCTCTATCCGCATCACGGTTATGCCTTCTTGGAACTGCAATTGGTACTCCTTGCGGTGGCCCTTGCGGTGGCGGTGGGCCTTGTGGAGGACCTTGAAGATTCTGTGGTGGCACCCTTTGTTGAGGTGCTTGCCTTTGGGCTGGAGGTGGCTGCTGTCTTGGCATAACCGGGGGTCTCATATACCTTTGTTGAAATTGACCGGCCGGTGGTCTTTGTTGAAATGCAAATTCTTCTTGAGTGAATCCTTGATTTACATTGCCCTCTACTTCATATCCCTCTTCATAATCTTCATACCTGCCTTCATAACCATCACCATATCCCCCATATTGTCCCTCCACAAACGGTATATGTGTATGTTGTTAAAATCTTAGTTGACCATGTTGTTGGGGTCCCGGAGTTGTAAAAACTGGTGGAGGGTTTGAGGTGGTATGGGTTATAGGTGGGGTTTGCTGAAATAATGGTTGTTGATTTTGTTGGGATGATTCCCCATAAGATGGGTAAAATTGGGCAAAGGATGGAATGCCCGAATAAGATGCAAAACTGGATGGGTTTGATTCGGGCAAACTTGTTGAAGTGGTGGTACTAGATGTGAGTATAGTGGACGGAGAAGGGATTGAAGTAGGTGGTGGTATATATTGATCTGAAGGTGAGACTGATGTGTCCACCGGTTGCTTTCTCGGTTCACTTTGTGTTTCCATTCTCTTGCTTTGTGTACTCGGTGATCCAACAACCTTCTTTTCTCGATGTAAGATTCGGTTCCTCCTGAATGTTCTCTCGATTTCTGGATCAAATAGTAGTGGTGATGACGATTGTGACTTCCTAGTACGCATGCACCTGTAGTACCTGCACACTAACACAACCCCGTGTAAAACCGACAAACAAGAATTACTACCAAAGAACACACGCTGTGCACGTCTCCCCGGCAACGATGCCAAAATTTGACGTGAGGTTGAAGTCCCACTCAAAGATAAACCCAATTACACTAATTAGATAGTGGTAAGCGGGTGTCGATCACAGGGAGAATGTGGAATATGTGTTGTTTGTAGCAATTATATCTAAGCAAAACAATAAGAATAAAAATGTAGAAATTGCACTTTAGATGATGGAATTTGTGGATTTATAATTCTAAACACCGATTTGAGATTAATTAGAAATTAAATTACTTTGTAATAACAAGTATGAGAAAACGTGATCCTTCTAGATTTCGGGTTTGTAAACTAACATTACATTATGGTTTTCAATTGGGAAGAACCACATAGACATGGTTCATGTGTAATTGAATGGAAGTGATAAAAGAGGACTAAGAACTCGGATAACTAGAATGCGAGGTCGTCACTCGATGATCATTCAATACAAACCAACCCAAATCCCTACCCAATAAATCTCGATTGCCAACGGCACCAAGAACTGATGGTTCAAGATAAAGATTAAAGCAAATACCGAATTGTTACAATCATTCAAACACACATCATAGCAAAAAGCGTCGAACGCTTAGATTGCTATCCCAAAAATAAAGAAAACCAAAAGTATAATGTCAAGAAACAAACCGTACATCTAGAAGGAATCACAAGGAAATTTAGACTCTCATGGTGAAGTTGATTGCAAAAATGATGATTTTGATGCTCCATGGATGATTCTTCAATGATTCCTTGATGATTATGATCTTAGAATTGATCTCCTCCACTATTTTTCTCTCCAAAATTCGCCAAAAACCAACCCTAGTTCGTCCCCTCTTGTCTCCTAGCAGTTTCCAACTGATTGGTATGTCAAAAGTCCCCATAAAACCCTTATTTACGATTTCCAGCGCTACAACATTCGTAGGCTACGAAATTCTGTCAGCCTACGAATGGAATTTTCTGCCCAAAAATCATCACTTCAGACCTGACAGATTCGTAAGCTACAAAATTCAGTCAGCCTACGAATCTCAAATTCTGCCCAAACATCACTGTTTTCTTCATAACTTTCTCGTTTCAACTCCATTTTCATCGCCGTTTTCGCCCACGTTCACGTATTTTCTTCCTCTATCTCTCTATCCTCAATGCCTCTCACTTCCACTTCATTGACTCTCTCCAAAGCACGTCCACTTTCCGTGATTCACCTACAAAACATCAACTTCTCATAGTCATTCAATTCTACACATATTAACACCTCATTGCACATAAGATTCAACATTTAATTAGTTTCACAATCATTCCAAACCCATTCCGTCAGAAGGTATAGACTTTAACGAGGTGTACGCGCTAGTCATACGAATCAAAGCCATTTGAATCTTTTTAGCGTTCGCAACACACCGGGGTTTCAAAGTATACCAGATGGATGTCAAGAGTGCGTTCTTTTTAGAGGCTAGATTATGAGGCTTGTAATATTAAATAAGTTGGGCTGGGCTTAGAGGGTTTCATTAGAATCATAGGCTAGTTTGCTATTGTATTTAGGCTAGTTTATGATTGGGTTTGGGTTTACTATTGGGTTTATGATCCACAAGGGGCCCAATAGTAAACCCATTGGGGTGCCTATATAAACCCCACTTGACCTCCTCATTAGGGGCTTGAGTTTACGATTTCAGAGAGAGACAAGAGTGATTACGATTCTGTATTTGTACCCGACAAGTTTACTGTGTGCAAAGTTCTAGTTTTTAACGTTTATTCATCATATTCTTCGTGTTTCTTCTCTTCTCTATCTTGAATCAATCATAAACGAGGATTCCGCACTCGATGGTGATTAAAATATCGTGATTAGTTGTTGACTAGGACCTACAATTGGTATCAGAGCCAAGAATCACTGATTCGAGGTTCTCACGGTATTGGATTCTAGTGTTTTCTGGAAAAAGGTTTGAGTTTTGAAGGTTTGAAGGTGTTCTTCGAGTTTCTGATTGAAGCTGCAGCTGTTTTCTGTGTTTCAGATAAATTTCTGGGTTGTTCTTGCTATTTATGACTGGTGTTCATCGTGTTCTTCATCATTTCGGTGTTTACGACTTCAAGAAGTGTTTTTTTGACAGATTACGACCAGGAAAACCGAGATTACGACTTCAAGCTTGGAACTTTGGGTGTTTACGACAATTCTGTATCGGAATCGGTGTTTAAGATTTTTTCTTATCGGAATCGAGTTTACGATCGATTTTAATCGGAATCGGTGTTTACGATCGATCTTAATCGGAATCATCATTTACGATCAGGAGTTTACGATCCAGCTATCTGACACAATCGTAAACGGGTGTTTACGATCGGAATCGCGTTTAAGATCGGAAACAGAGTTTACGATTGGAAACTAGTTTGCGGCAAAAAGTCACTATTTCACACTTTCACGGAAACGGGCATAACTTTTGACTCGTTTGGAGTTAGAGGCTCAAATTTTAACACGACGTTCGTGACACCGAGCCCCAGAATTACCCCAGACTAACGTCCAAGGGAGCTCGTTTGGACCCCCAAATTCCACTCCGAAGGCCTCCGTTTTTCAGTTTTAAGTTTCTGACACTATTCTTTGAATAGTGATTTTGCCGATTTTGCCGTTTTTTTGCTGATTTTTCAAAATTTTCAGAAGCTGCAAAATGAGTTCAGTGGTTGAAGAAAAGAATATAGTTGAGGACAAAGATGATTTCACAGATGAAGTTGACAAAACTGAGATATGCCCCAATCCCACTTGTGCTCGTATAATTCCTGGACTTAGACAAATCTGTAAAAATTATCAGCTAGAACTGTTTGAGATAAAATGTGAAAGGATTTCATTCAAGGGTAGATGGCAAAAGAATGAAGACAAGGTAAAAGCTCATAAACTAGACATAGTGAAATATCAAAAACTGGCAACTGAGAAAGCTCTTCTGTGTGACAACGCTAAGTTAGAAATAGCTGAGCTTAGTAAGCAGATAGATGAACTTAAGCATAAGAACAATGAGTTGCAAGTAAAACTTGATGTGAATCAAATGAGAAGCAAAAGAATGCTGGATGCTGGAAAGGAATTGTCACTTGCTATTGTGACTGGTTAAGTTGGGAAAGACAAATCTGGGTTTGGGTCAGAGAAAATTGATAAATCTTTGGCAATGAACAGCATCATTCCTCCACCAGTTCCTAGAGACATTATAGGAATACTTCTTAGTGAGGATCAAGTTGAACGAACCAAATCTGATTATAAAGAAGCTGCTCCTCCTATTGATAGTGTCTTGATTGGAACTACACCGTTGACTCAAGAGGAAATAGACAACGAGGCAAACATGACATATGGTGAAGGGAGAATAGAGGACGTATCAAGAGATGATGCTGAGTGCCAGGAGTATAACAGATGTCATAACTCTAAGTCGGATGAAGCTGGGATAGAATTGAAACCATACCCTAAAATTGAAACCCCATGCTTCAAAGTAATTGACGAAGTCAAAAGGGAAAAGGTGATCTTGAAGACACGGCCTGAGGGGAAGATCTTTATGACATCTGGATCAATGTTTGACCAAGAACCAGATGTTGGATATGAATTACCATCTTTCTCCTCCAAGTTCAAGGGAATAACCGATGGAGTGATAAGTGAACTTAAAGTTGAGAGGCCAAAGATCACCATCAAGCATCCAAGTATGAAACCAACAGCTGGAGTGAAGAATGAAAAACTCAAGGGAGTAGCTGTGTCTCCCATTTCTTCAGTTGGATCATGCAGTTGCTGTTGTAATTGCAAGAATGGTGATTCAACGTCAAAGAATCAAGGAAGCATAAAGACAGTAAAGACAGGTTCGACACAGGCTTCGACAAACCAGCAGAAAGTCAAATCTGAAGCTGCAGTCAAAGCAAAGAAGCAGACACAAGGCAAACCAGCTCCATATCAGCCACCAAAGACAAATGGGTACACGTCTGAGTTCTATCAAAAGAAGCAGACTTGTTTTAATTGTGGCATCGCTGGTCATATTGCTAGAAACTGTCTTTATCGCCCCTATGAACCCTATTTTCCGAAAAGTTAAATGGTTTCATCTCAGGAGTCTGTAAAGTCTAAGCCCATGAAGGTGGAAAAACCTAAGGCAATGAAGACTGTTACTCCTAAGGTTAAACCCTCTGATCAACATTGTATTAGAGCATGTTCCTATGCCACGATGTGTCTCGTGTATTGTATCTATGTAATGAGAGCAAATGTGTGAGTCTAGTTA
>JBCNJP010010565.1:0-17665 GCA_039602395.1 Deinandra increscens subsp. villosa
CGACATGGATACCTTTCAAGTTTAGCTGTCAGAAAAATTTCAGTTTTGAAATTTGATATCACATGTAATTTAAGTTAAATCAGCAGAATACTTCTCCATCAGTAACTTCGCAATCACCAACGGGCCTTCTAGAAGTACCTGCACACTGGTCAAACACATCAGTGTATAAATGACCCGAAGCGAATCGCTTCTGGTCGACCAGTATCTTGATTTCCTTTTGAAACCACTTTAGGTTTCCAGATTTGTTGTTTTGGTAAATCGGTATCTGATGAACCAGTCACAGTTGATTGTGACGAACAACCTACATATGAAACATTTTGAAAACGAGGAATAAATCTTCCTTGAGTTTTAAAAAATGTAGGTTGTGGGTATTCATCAAATACTCTGCCATGTTCATCAATGAATCGTTGTTTGGCAGCTTTACCAACAAATGGAACCTTTCCTCTTGTTGAACTAGAAGCAGCAGAAACTGGACAATCTTGTGCCAGATGCCCTTTTTGTCGGCAATTGTAACACAAACGATTGTGTACATTTCTTCGTTTTGGAACCTGCATAGCTTCACAAACATATTCATCTCCAAAATGATCATAAAAATTATCATATACCTGAAATCGATGATCATGAACCCATTTGGATGTCGGGCTCTTTGGAGTAGAATTGGATCCTCCAGATGAATATTTAGCACCGTGTTGCTTCTTGGTCTTTGAATCAACATTCTTCACAAATACCTCGGCAATTTTCTGAGCATCCACACAATGTAGCGGGAATTCTTTGTCAGAAAATATTTGTTCCGAACCCTTGAGCTTGTAAAATCTCTCAGGTTGAACCTTCTCAGCTTTGAAGACATCTTTCTTTACTTGCTTCACATTGACTCTTTTCAGTTGTTGTGGTTTTGGAACTGTTGAACTACCACCATGAGCAGCTTTTCCCTCAAATCCCAAACCAACACTCTTTCCTGAACCCTTCTCTCCCATTCCAGTAGATTTATGTCCATTCTTTGCCAACCTAGAAAATTCAGCCTTGACTTTCTTGAGATCTTTTGGAGCATTGATAATTGTTTCATCAATGTCAGCTTTTGAAGACGAAGACCCAGACACAACCTTTTGAGCTTCAGAAGCTTCAATACTTTTGCCTTTTTCCTTTTGCTTTTCTTCAGCAGATTTGGAACCAACAAACACAGAATAATCACCAATCTCAGCCTTTTCTTTCAACTCATGAACGCCTTCTTTAAGACTTCCTGGTGGTGACACAGTTTTGTTGAACATCTTCTCAAAATTATCATCCTTGGCCAGAAAACTTGTAAAAGATTGTGAGTTAGTAACATTGTTCAAAAGACGTTTTGAATCAATGACTTCAATCTTTAATTCAGAAATTCTTTGAAGAGCTTCAGCCAACTCCTTTTCTGATGCAATTAGCTTCTTTGCCACTTTATTAGTTTCATACTTTTGCAATCTCAACTCATCTAGAGCGGCCGACAATTCCTTCTCGAGTTTATCTTCGTTTCTTTTCTGAATATCCAAATTTGCATTTTGCAACTTGTTTACTCTTGCCAGTTCTCGCTTCTCATCTAACAACTTCTCCATATCAAGCTGATATGCTTCAATTTTAGCAACCGAATCATCAGAAGCCTTGGTAAGTAAATCAAGTTTAATCTTGGACTTTTCAAACAAATTATTAAAATCATTGGCAGCATCCTCAGCTTCTGCCTTCCATTTCGCAACTTCCTTGACTAAGTCAGCCTTTTCTTCAGATAATTTTGTAAACTTCTTTTCAAATTCCTGCTCAACACCTTGAAACTGCAACTCTTTTTCAACTAACTTTGTCTGAAAAACTGAAAACTTTTCTTTTTGAAATTCTAACTCTTGAATCATACTTTCCAACTTTTCTTTATCAGCAACCCAATCTTCTTTTTCCTTAACTAAACCTTGAATCATTTTATCTTTTTGAGAACAAAACTCACAGACAGATTCATAACCACTATTTCCATAACTACTAACATCTGAATCAGAATCTGTTGTCTCTTCTTCGTCATCACTGTGAACAATTTGAGCAACAAAACAAGACTCATCAGGAAAATCAGCCTCCCAATCATAACCTTCATTCGATGTTTGTTCTTTTGATGCAGAAGAAATAGCAGTCAAAGCAATTTGAGGTGAAGCAGTTTTATCAGCTGTCTGAACCACCTTTTCTTTTGCAGGACACTCACGAGCAAAATGACCATATTTGGAACATTTGAAACATTTGATCTGTGACTTATTCAACCCAAGTTTGTCTCCTTGAAAAATAGATGTCGTTCCATGTTTTTTAATAAACCTTCTACCTCTTTCAGTTAGCATAGCAAACTGCCACTCCAAATCTAATTTGTTCAACTGATCTTCATCCATATGATCCAAATCCTCTCTATATAGACAAGAGTTACCAATTTGACTAAATATATCGCCAGAAGAAGATGATATGAATCCAGATAGCAACGCAACTAAATCTTCAGCTGACTTCCCATTAATCGAACTAGCAGATGATCTATCAGGAGTAGTGAAACTGCACCTCCTTGATGAACTTTCATACTTTCCTGATCCATGATCAACAACAAATGCTGTTTGAGGTGGATTTGTTGTATCATAACCAGATGATTTAGACTTTGCATTGATACTTGCAGAATTTTGTCCATGATACAACTCAGGATTTTGTAATTGAGCAGTGGACTTGTTTGAATTTATCATTTCCATTTCTCGAGCATGAAGCTTTCCAGTCAAATCATGAAATGATAATGTGGAATAATCTTTGTCATGAGTAAGCAACAACACATAATTTTCCCATTTCTCGGGTAATGCTTCCATCAATTTCTCTTTCAATTCTTCCTCGGTCTTTTCAATCTTGACTACTTTCATCTCACTAATTAGATGTGAAAATCTTGAAACAAGAGCAGAAATATTTTCTTTGTCGTATTGTTGAAAATTTTCAAATTCTTTGTTCAACACTTTCCTTCGACTCTTCTTATACTGATCATTACCTTCACATCGAGCAGATAAAGCATCCCATAACTGTTTAGCCTTCTTGCAAGTACTGAATTGATGTAACAACTCAGTAGGTAAAGCCATGGTAAGATAACCATAAACTTTTTGTTCAAGTTCATAACTTCTTCGTTCATCCTTATCAAAATCTTGAATCTCTTTATATTCCCCATTGTCAGTTGGACGCACATACAGCGTTCGAATCGGAATCCACAAATCAATATCATTTGTACTGATGTATGCAGAGAAACGTTGCTTCCAATTTTGATAATCTTCCAATTTTAACAACTTGGGAACTTTCTGACTTGTTCCTATTTCATTATCAAAATTGAGCATAGCTTGTACCGTGCTTTGCATAGCCGCAAACGCTTGAAAATCGGACATTTTTCAACGTAAAATAATACTTCAAAAACTTCGAACTCAAAAACGAAGGTCTTCCAAGCGGATTTTGGGGGTCAAAACTTCTCGGTACTGGCCGTAGGCTGGTACAAGTCCTAGATCTCGGAAAGACGAACGTTTTGGCTGGTATTGGGTTCCGTAACTCCAAACGGTTTGCAAGTTACGTCAGTTTTAGTGAAAGTCACTTTTCTGTCAGCGGACCAAAACAAAGTCAGCGGACCAGATTCCGGATCAGTACGAAACTGGCGGATCAGATAAATCCCAGCGGACTAGATGATATTCAGCGGATCAGAAATGAACTAGCGGATCAGAATTGATACTAGCGGACCAGATGCCGGATCAGATGAACTTCAGCGGACCAGAAATCTGTACAGCGGATCAAAATTTGGTACGGCGGACCAGAATAAACCAGCGGATCACACTGATACGCTGTAACTGCTGCGGATCAGACTGATGAAGATTGCCTAGCGGATCAAACGACGGATCAGAAAACTCATCCGGCGGATCAGTTGACTTCGAGACTGATTTCACTGATTTTCGCGAATTTTGATGTTAGGAGCTGGAATTTGGTTCAGTATAGTGCGAAAACACTCCAGAAACACTCAGAAATCATTTTCCATCGTTGAAACACTCAGAATTGAAAGAATTTGATGAAAACGTGAAGAAACCCAAACTTTCTCTCTCTAAAAATCCGAAAAATTGATCAAAAACACAGCAATAGAGCAACCAAATGCTCTGATACCACTTGTAGAAACGAGAAAACGATCTTACTACTGCATGCTTTGATCAATGTAACGAACACGAGATGTAAATAAGAGAATTCTTATTGATCACTTGAAGATACAATGAAGTTCTCTCTAGTTTCTCTCTCTAGAAACACACACAGAAAGGTGTAGAATGACAGAAGTGTTCAACTAACTCCCATGCACATTCTAACACGACCCTATTTATAGTAAGTGACTAATCACCTAGCGTATCAAACTGATACGCCGGACCACATGATCCGGCGGACCATGTGGTACGCCCATAACCAAATAGTCACTACAACTATCACTTAGACATGCTCACATAGATACAATACACGAGACACTCATAGCATAGGAATATGCTCTAACAGAAATGGTCAAAGCAACTACAGGGGTAACCTGCCTCTGTGCAACAAGTGTGGGAAACATCATGCTGGTGTTTGTAGAAAGAATCTGAGCTGTGAGAGGTGTGGAAAGAAAGGCCACGAAGCAAAAGACTGCTGGGCAACTCTACCTCAGCAACAAAACCGCCAAAGGCAAAACAACAACAATCATGGCAACAACAACTATGGGAACAACCGTAACGGGCAAGGAAACAATCAGAACAACAATGGTGGAGCCCGTGGCTGTTTTGAATGTGGTGCTCAAGGCCACATTAAGAGGGACTGCCCGCAGTTGAGAAGGCAGGGAAATGGTAATCAAGGAAACAATGGTGGGAATGGTAATGGTGGAGGTAATGGCAACGGGAATGGTAACAACGGGAACGGTGGAAATGGCAGAGGAAGGGCCTTTGTTATGGGTCAAGGTGAAGCTCGCAACGATGCCAACGTGATTAACGGTAAATTCATCCTTAATGGTTTCTTTGCTACTGTATTGTTTGATTCTGGTGCTGAAAGAAGTTTTATTTCCACTAAGTTTGCTAAGCTAATTAATGCTAAACCGATTGCCTTAGACGCTAAATATGTGGTAGAACTAGCGAATGGTAAACTTCACGATACAACTCAGATAGTTAAGGACTGTAAGCTAGAACTAGCTGGCCATACGTTAGGAATCGATCTTATGCCTTTCCCGATTGGTAGTTTTGATGTCATAGTAGGAATGGATTGGTTATCTGAAAATCGAGCTGAAATTTTATGCCAAGAAAAAGTGGTTCGTATTCCACTCGAAAGAGGCGAAGTGTTAACAATTCAAGGTGAAAAAGGTGGGACAGTCACCGGTATTATTTCATTTCTTAAAGCTCAAAAGTGCCTTCGTAAAGGTCACTTCGCGATCCTTGCAAACGTCACCGACAAGACACTTCCCAAATGTAGAATCGACGACTACCCGATAGTCCGCGACTTCCAAGATGTATTTCCTGAAGATCTACCTGGCTTACCTCCATTTCGACAAGTCGAGTTTGGAATCGATTTAACTCCTGGAGCTGCTCCGATTACACGCGCACCTTATCGTTTGGCAGTAAGCGAACTCAACGAACTCTCCGCACAACTTCAAGAGTTACTCGACAAAGGATTTATTCGTCCAAGTTCGTCTCCATGGGGAGCACCGGTATTGTTTGTTAAGAAGAAAGATGGGACATTCCGAATGTGTATTGACTACCGAGAGCTTAACAAGGTTACCATCAAGAATCGGTATCCACTTCCTCGAATCGACGATCTCTTCGACCAACTGCAAGGTTCGAGCTACTTTTCAAAGATTGATCTACGATCTGGATATCACCAGCTTCGCGTTCGAGATGAGGATGTCCCCAAGACTGCTTTCAGAACTCGGTATGGTCACTACGAATTACTGGTTATGCCGTTTGGGCTAACCAATGCACCTGCCGTATTTATGGATCTGATGAATCGAGTGTGCAAGCCGTACCTCGATAAGTTTGTAATAGTTTTCATTGATGATATTTTGATCTACTCCAAGACAAAGGAAGAACACGAGAATCACCTGCGACTTATCTTGGAATTACTCCGCAAGGAACAGCTTTACGCCAAGTTTTCGAAATGCGATTTTTGGATTCGCGAAGTCCAGTTTCTTGGACACATTGTTGATCAGAATGGAATTCATGTCGACCCAGCTAAAGTGGAAGCTATCAAGAATTGGCCTACTCCAAGAGCGCCGACCGAAATCCGACAATTTTTGGGACTTGCCGGATATTACCAAAGATTCATCAAGGGTTTCTCGCAATTGGCTCAACCCTTGACGGCTTTAACGCACAAAGGAGTGCAATATAGATGGGGTGAAAAAGAAGAACGCGCGTTTCAAACTCTTAAAGATATGTTATGTTCAGCTCCAATTCTCGCGTTACCCGATGGAATTGACGACTTTGTAGTCTACTGTGACGCCTCCATCCAAGGACTCGGTTGCGTGTTGATGCAACGGGACAAAGTGATTGCCTACGGGTCCAGGCAACTGAAGGATACTGAGAAGAATTATACAACGCATGATTTGGAATTGGGAGCCGTTGTTCATGCACTCAAGATTTGGAGACATTACCTCTACGGAACAAAGTGCACAATATTTACCGACCACAAGAGTTTACAACACATCTATGATCAGAAGGATCTCAACATGCGACAACGACGGTGGGTCGAGTTACTGAATGATTATGACTTAGCAATTAAGTATCACCCGGGAAAAGCCAATGTCGTGGCTGATGCCTTAAGCCGAAAGGAGTACGAAAAGCCTCGACGAGTACGAGCGCTGCGACTTACCATCCACACGGGATTGCCGGATCGGATCCGCGATGCCCAACAAGAAGCTTTAAAAGAGGAAAACTTCGCAGCTGAAGCACTGCGTGGTGTAGATGGCAACTCCGAAATTAAATCCGACGGACTCAGGTATTACAATGACAGAATTTGGGTTCCTTTACTTGGAAATCTTCGTGAACTCGTGATGGAAGAGGCTCACAAGTCAAGGTATTCGGTGCACCCTGGATCGGATAAAATGTACCAAGATTTAAAGGGTTTGTATTGGTGGCCGAATATGAAAGCCGACATCGCGCGATATGTGGCTAAGTGTTTAACATGCTCAAGGGTTAAGATCGAGTACCAAAAGCCTTCTGGGCTATTACAGCAACCAAAGATCCCAGAATGGAAATGGGAGGATATCTCCATGGATTTTGTAATGGGATTACCTCATCGATCGAATCGACCGGATGCGAGTTGGGTTATCATTGATCGATTAACCAAATCTGCACACTTCATTCCAATGAGAGAAAGTGACAATATGGATAAGTTAACTAAGCTATACATTGACCGAATTGTGGCACGTCATGGAGTGCCTAAGACCATTATCTCTGACCGAGATCCTCGATTTACTTCCCGATTGTGGCAATCTATGCAAGAAGCACTGGGAACCAGACTGGATATGAGTACAGCCTATCACCCGCAGACTGACGGTCAGACGGAAAGAACTATTCAGACTTTAGAAGACATGCTCCGAGCTTGCGTTCTCGACTTCGGTAAAGACTGGGAAGCTCACCTTCCGTTGGTGGAGTTCTCCTACAACAACAGTTATCATTCGAGCATCGGTGCAGCACCTTTTGAAGCACTTTATGGCAGGAAATGTAGATCGCCCGTGTGTTGGGCCGAAACGGGTGAGAAAGGACTCACTGGACCAGAACTCATTCATGATACAACCGAGCGAATTATTCAAATCAGAAAACGGATAGCCGCAGCACGTGACAGACAAAAGTGCTATGCCGACAAACGCCGTAAACCTTTGAAGTTCGAGGTAGGCGACAAGGTACTATTGAAGGTATCTCCCTGGAAAGGTGTGATACGCTTCGGAAAGCGTGGAAAGCTAAATCCTCGCTATATCGGTCCATTTGAAATCATTGGGGAGGTAGGCCCGGTGGCCTACCGATTAAAACTCCCTGCTGAACTCGATGGAGTTCACAACGTGTTTCACGTCTCTAACCTAAAGAAATGTCTGGCTGAAGACACTGAAATAATTCCTTTGGAGGAATTGGAAATTGATGAACATTTGAGATTTATCGAGCAACCGGTAGAAATCATGGGACGAGAGGAGAAAGCCCTCAAACGTAGCAAGATTCCGATCGTCAAGGTTCGATGGAACTCAAAGCGTGGACCTGAATATACCTGGGAACGAGAGGATCAAATGAAGAAAAAGTATCCTCACTTGTTCGAGCAAACGTCCGCGGAAACTCAAGGTATGATTTAATTTTGGGGACCAAAATTCCTTTAACAGGAGGAGGATGTGACGACCCTAAAACTTTTGCTTTCTTTCCCCAGCAACAACGACAGCCGAGGCTGCGAACGCTACGACGCAAGAAAAATTTTCGGGACGAAAATTCCAATTACAAGGGGATGATGTGACATCCGAGAATTTCAAGGTTTACTTCCGTTAGACAATCTCCGTTAGTTACGTTATAAGTGTTAACTTAGTAACTAATACTTAACTAGGCCGAATACGTCCACGACCTTTGGTTGATCACCGAACCCGTCCATATGTGTTTACTTATTTTATTGCTACTATGTGAAATTATGTGCAACGTGTTTACTGAATTAATTGTGTAAATTGGTCACTTTTGATTTCCAGCGAAACTACCGGGCGAAACTGTAGTGTCGCCCGGTAGCCAGCTAAACTGTTTAACTTGCATGAGTTCCGAGCCAGTTTCGCTTGACCAGCGAAACTGCCAGCGAAACTAGCCCCTGATATATATATTTCATAAAACCCTAGAGATCTCATTTTTGCCTCATTTCATACAAAACACACACACCACTCTCATGTGCTCACTCGAGATCTCTGGTCAGTCAAGAAAACCATCAAGGAACCATCATCTCATCTCATCCATTCAAACCCTAGATTGAATCGTGAGTCCCAAAACCATTATTTATGCATTTTCTATGTGTTTTCTTAAAAAGCATGCTTGAATCTTCATGTAATCACCTGATCTCTTGATATGTTGCTTAGGAATGCTAGATCTATCATAAAGTCAGTAACTTTACGTTTGAAATCCATCCATAATGAAGATTTATGCCATTTTAGTCATTTTAGGTTTGAAATGTGTTTTTGGTGATTTGATGATGAAAACCCATGTTTAAGGTGTTAAAGCTTACTGATTTATGTTGGTAAAATGTGTTTTGTTTTTGTGTGTTTTAATTTTTAGGAATTCGACTGCTCAAAACATGGAATTGTGCAAGAGTCAGGTGTTTGATGTGTGTAGAAATGGGGACATATGAAAATCGCAACAATCAGGGAGTTCCGTTTATCCAACCCTTTTGTCTGTTATTAAATTTTTAAGCATTGAGGACAATGCAATCCTCTAAGTATGGGGATGGAAAGGGTTGGCTAAGCATATAGAATATAACTCCCTCACCATATCAAAAGTCTGAAAATCCCCCAAAATTTTGAAAATTTTTCCCAATCTCACATGACACGAAAGTACACCGTTTTTAACGTAAATCATAGATAATTTATTTGTGCCTTATCGTGTCTGCAAGTCGCAAGAACGGTTTTCCTTAAAAGTTTATTTTTATAAAAATCACATGATCAAAGTCTTTCGATCGAGTTTTGTGAACCAACAAAAATCCACTCACCCGATTTCCCTTGTGAGATTAAGCCTACAAAAGAGAAAAATCTATTTAGGTGAAAAATGAAGAAATTATAGTTATGAGGGATGTCGTATATTTAAAACATGTTGTAGGTTTATGTTGAGACCGTGTCAAATTAATCGCCTTGAGTCGTTATGGATCTTCTCCGGGTCGACAATTTCCCGAAGATACTGGACTTTCTGCATAACTCCAGTATATATTTATTCAAAAAAAAAATCGAAGAAAAAATAGTCTTGAATCGAAAGGTTGAAAAAAAAAACCCTAAATCAAGCTAAAGAAAAAATATATGAATAAATCACAATAAAAATTATGAAACGGCTGTACGTATACGCCAAGTTATACGTTAGGGTGGTAGCTCATACACCCGTATATGTGAGCAAACGCTTGAGTATCCCCCTCCATTTTTTGGTCGGATCCCATAACGAACTCGGCGGCACGATCGTATATATAAACCCAAGCAACACTTAGATATACTCGACTTGAGCGTTCACTTCAAATATTACACCCTTAGGTCAAGTGAATTGGTGAGAAGAGTGAAATCATAGAAAGATGGTTCGCATTACTTAGTTGAGAGATTTTGTGAGCTTGCAAATCATTAAAACTTGCGAGGTTGTAAACCCTAGTATTGATAGTAAATCTTGCGGGCCGAATATGTACACTTAAATGTCTATGTGGTTAAATTGAGTTGTAGTAGTGTCGAGATTAAAATGGATTGCTTAGGGACAAGCAATGTTTAAGTATGGGGATGTTTGATGTGTGTGGTTTTGGATACTAAAGTGTGTTGAATTTCGGATCAAATTCGGGATAATTATATGTTAAAGTTGTTAATCTATGAACGTTTCTGACAAATATCATGAGTTACAGGTGAAAACGGGCTTGGCACGAAGAACGAGACGAGAAAATGAAGAAAAGTGAGAAAAAGTTAAAAAGTCAAAGTTCGGGTCAAAAAGTCAACCGGGAAAGTCAAAGTCAAAATCTGGTCAAAACTGACCCAAGCCGTGAGGTTCATCCCACGGCCAAGCTCAGACCACGGGGTCAGCCTGACCAGATCGTCACAGGAAACACAGGCCACGAGTCCCATCCCACGGCCAAGAACCCCAAGCCCAAGCCGTGAGTCTCAGGAATCCTTATCAGAAGCATAGTCACGGCTTGACCAAGGCCGTGAGCCTAGAGTCACGGCCAAGCCCAAGTCGTGAGTCTCAGGAATCCTTATCAGAAGCATAGTCACGGCTTGACCAAGGCCGTGAGCCTAGAGTCACGGCCAAGCCCAGGCCGTGAGATCCAGATCAAGCCCAAAACTCATTTTTGGAAATTTTGTGAATTCGTCCCCTATAAATAGAGGGCTCATTTCCACCATTCAAAACATCTTGGAGAGCAGAAGAGAAGCCAAAGAAAGCCCTCGTTGAAGCCCTTTGAAGATTTGAAGTTTTGAAGCATTCAACGAGTCGAGATTTAGCGTTTTTCACCATTTCGAGCTTCCATTTGGTATTGTATTTATATTTAGCCATGAATTTCTATTTGAATCAGATCTATATATGTTTAAACATTAACATGGTTGGCTAAACTCATCGTATCGCTTAGGCGAGGCGAATCCAACCATGGTTTGACTTTATAAGTATCGGTTTTTCGTTTACATTTGCATTTATGAAGTAAAAGTTATGATTGCTTTGATTTGGTTGATTAATTGAATTCCTTATTCTATCTAGTCAATCTCTGGTCTTGTGGAACCCTAACCCTAGCTTGCAAAGCCTTCTATCGTTAGGGAACTATTGTATAGCCGAACAACAGAACCTGCGGCGTACGCGTGAACTAGAATTAGTCACGATCATCAGGGAAACCCTAGAACTCGATTAGGAGTCCACCATAGAGTTTGAGTGAGAAATCACCTTACCCTTAGCTAGTAGACACCCTTGCCATTGTCAAGTAGTCAAGCATTCACCGATAACTCGGGTCTGTTCCTGCTTAGTCGTGTCTAGGACCTACTAGGTCAACCTATCAACCCAATTGTAACCGCTTCACAACTATAGGACCGTTAGGGCCATACCTAACCCTTCGACCAGTTGTGAGTTAAGCCACCGATAACTCGGGACCCAGCCTAGGGCACTTCATAAACCGCAACCTTATCAGTACTTAACCATGGAACAATAGTAACCGTTTAGGGCGTGTCTATAACCCTCAACTGTGAATCCATCCATAGGAACTAGGTAGCCTTGTCTTAGGAAACCAGTTCATTCCAGAGATAAGTTAGAACGCATTACCGATACACCTGTCAAACCTAAGTTGGAGGAGCCATGCCTAAGTGATCCTTTACCAAACTCTGTCTTCCCAAACAACAATTTAATTACTGTCATTTTCAGTTTTCCAAATTAAAATCCATTTTCAAAATAAAACAAAAAAAAACCGGCTGAATTATAAATCGACTGTTTTCAACAAGTTCGTGTCCCTGAGATTCGACAACCCGGTGTTTACCAATACTGTGCTACGCACGACAGGTATACTTGCCTTAGTGTGTTGGTATAGTCCCCTGGTGAATAACCAGTTTATAAATTTAAAATTTGATAGTATAGAACCCCATTTTTTATATACACTAAACAACACATCAAGTTTTTAGCGCCGTTGCCGGGGACACAGTAGCGTTAAGAACAGTCGTAATTAGTAGTTTAGCTTTGTGAATATTTTTTTTCCTTTTATTTGTGTATATATTTATTTTTTTATTATTATTATTTTTTTATATATTTGTCAATTTAAATTTCTCCAATCCTATCTCGCACTCGTGAATCTTCTCGACTTGAGCAACATTTGGAATAAGTCCCATGGAGTATCACTTCGGGAAATACAATCAAGATTACCACCAGGATCACGAGGAGTGCTATACAAGTGAATGGTGTGAGTTCTGTGGGGATCCTCACAATACACAGTACTGCCCTCATACAGGGGAAGGACCCAGCCTTCGTGAGATGATGAAAGAAATGATTGATTATATGAAGAGTTCGAGTGATCATACCAGGAAAGCTACCGAGCCATTCAAGGAAACGACGCATCATTTGCGAGAAACGGAAGTTGAGCTTAATTTTCACGAGGAACTATCTAGTCGCACAGGTGAGCAGCTCAGGGTAATCGGACAATGCATGGGGATCAACGAAGATGAATACGAGAGTGAAGATCAAGCCGTCACATGTCATAATAGAAGTGATCAAGACATGAAGATGGACACGGTAATGGACCAGGACCCATTCGATTATGAAGACGATTCATCATATTTCATACTTCCAATCCCACATTACCTAAATCAAGAGGAGCAGACCTACGCAGCTGAGTCAAGAGAGACACCTATTCCCGTTGATGAGGTTGACGCGCTTGAAAGTGACCAGTTTGAATCACACACATTTGGCGAGAAGGATAAACCACAAGACTTACCGAAGGAATCACATGAAGAAGACGAAATGTTCGAACGTGAAGATATGGAAGACCCCAAGTATGGGGGTCCTAAGGAAGAGCCGCCAGATGAAAACGAAGCCTTTGAGGCAAAGATGATCGTGGAGCTAGGAGATGAGAGCATCACCATGGCACTCGTAGTTGAGGCAAATGGGCCATTCGACCCAGCACAAGATCTTGTAATTATCGATTCACTACTAAAGCCTCAGAATGACTTAGAAGAAAAACCGCCTGATATGATGGTGGAAATAGAGCCACAATGGGAGGTTTCACATAAACCTCCAGAGATCCTTGACCACCAACCCGTGGACAAGCATGAGAGTGGATCGCCACCAAACCTGTAACATCCCACATTGGTGGGGAGGGGAACTAAGCATGCCTTTATAAGGGTGTGGATACCTCCCCTATCAAGACGCGTTTTAAAACCGTGAGGGGCGGATGCCTGAGGGCATGCCGGCTGCCAAAGCGGACAATATCTTGGTGCGACGGACCTGGGCTGTTACAGATGGTATCAGAGCCGGTCGTCGGCCAGTGTTCCAGCGAGGACGCTGGTCCCCTAAGGGGGGAGGATTGTAACATCCCACATTGGTGGGGAGGGGAACTAAGCATGCCTTTATAAGGGTGTGGATACCTCCCCTATCAAGACGCGTTTTAAAACCGTGAGGGGCGGATGCCTGAGGGCATGCCAGCCGCCAAAGCGGACAATATCTTGGTGCGACGGACCTGGGCTGTTACAAAACCTTCAAAAGCCACATTTTGCAACACTTGCTAAGGAGGATTGGCCAAACGTTCAAGTATGGGGATGCCCCAGCATCCCCAATTCTTATGACTATCTCCTTCAGTATCTCAGGTCAATCAAATTTGGACCTGGGAAATTTAAAAGTTGGTGGCACGATGATGCTAGATTTTACCCAACCACCACAGTGTCTTCCTGGAATGAAATGAGAAAGAGTCCACATGGACTCGGTGGGAAGCAGATAAAGGAGAAGCCGCCTGATTGAGGAGGGCGGCCGAGTCGAGCTAAAGACTCGTTAATAAATTAAGCGCTTCCGGGAGGCAACCCGATAGTTTAATTTACTTTTTATGTAATTTTATTTTTGTGTGTGTTTTGTTTTTGTGTGTTTTAATTTTTAGGAATTCGACTGCTCAAAACATGGAATTGTGCAAGAGTCAGGTGTTTGATGTGTGCAGAAATGGGGACATATGAAAATCGCAACAATCAGGGAGTTCCGTTTATCCAACCCTTTTGTCTGTTATTAAATTTTTAAGCATTGAGGACAATGCAATCCTCTAAGTATGGGGATGGAAAGGGTTGGCTAAGCATATAGAATATAACTCCCTCACCATATCAAAAGTCTGAAAATCCCCCAAAATTTTGAAAATTTTTCCCAATCTCACATGACACGAAAGTACACCGTTTTTAACGTAAATCATAGATAATTTATTTGTGCCTTATCGTGTCTGCAAGTCGCAAGAACGGTTTTCCTTAAAAGTTTATTTTTATAAAAATCACATGATCAAAGTCTTTCGATCGAGTTTTGTGAACCAACAAAAATCCACTCACCCGATTTCCCTTGTGAGATTAAGCCTACAAAAGAGAAAAATCTATTTAGGTGAAAAATGAAGAAATTATAGTTATGAGGGATGTCGTATATCTAAAACATGTTGTAGGTTTAAGTTGAGACCGTGTCAAATTAATCGCCTTGAGTCGTTATGGATCTTCTCCGGGTCGACAATTTCCCGAAGATACTGGACTTTCTGCATAACTCCAGTATATATTTATTCAAAAAAAAAATCGAAGAAAAAATAGTCTTGAATCGAAAGGTTGAAAAAAAAACCCTAAATCAAGCTAAAGAAAAAATATATGAATAAATCACAATAAAAATTATGAAACGGCTGTACGTATACGCCAAGTTATACGTTAGGGTGGTAGCTCATACACCCGTATATGTGAGCAAACGCTTGAGTATCCCCCTCCATTTTTTGGTCGGATCCCATAACGAACTCGGCGGCACGATCGTATATATAAACCCAAGCAACACTTAGATATACTCGACTTGAGCGTTCACTTCAAATATTACACCCTTAGGTCAAGTGAATTGGTGAGAAGAGCGAAATCATAGAAAGATGGTTCGCATTACTTAGTTGAGAGATTTTGTGAGCTTGCAAATCATTAAAACTTGCGAGGTTGTAAACCCTAGTATTGATAGTAAATCTTGCGGGCCGAATATGTACACTTAAATGTCTATGTGGTTAAATTGAGTTGTAGTAGTGTCGAGATTAAAATGGATTGCTTGGGGACAAGCAATGTTTAAGTATGGGGATGTTTGATGTGTGTGGTTTTGGATACTAAAGTGTGTTGAATTTCGGGTGAAATTCGGGATAATTATATGTTAAAGTTTTTAATCTATGAACGTTTCTGACAAATATCATGAGTTACAGGTGAAAACGGGCTTGGCACGAAGAACGAGACGAGAAAATGAAGAAAAGTGAGAAAAAGTTAAAAAGTCAAAGTTCGGGTCAAAAAGTCAACCGTGAAAGTCAAAGTCAAAATCTGGTCAAAACTGACCCAGGCCGTGAGGTTCATCCCACGGCCAAGCTCAGACCACGGGGTCAGCCTGACCAGATCGTCACAGGAAACACAGGCCACGAGTCCCATCCCACGGCCAAGAACCCCAAGCCCAAGCCGTGAGTCTCAGGAATCTTTATCAGAAGCATAGTCACGGCTTGACCAAGGCCGTGAGCCTAGAGTCACGGCCAAGCCCAAGTCGTGAGTCTCAGGAATCCTTATCAGAAGCATAGTCACGGCTTGACCAAGGCCGTGAGCCTAGAGTCACGGCCAAGCCCAGGCCGTGAGATCCAGATCAAGCCCAAAACTCATTTTTGGAAATTTTGTGAATTCGTCCCCTATAAATAGAGGGCTCATTTCCACCATTCAAAACATCTTGGAGAGCAGAAGAGAAGCCAAAGAAAGCCCTCGTTGAAGCCCTTTGAAGATTTGAAGTTTTGAAGCATTCAACGAGTCGAGATTTAGCGTTTTTCACCATTTCGAGCTTCCATTTGGTATTGTATTTATATTTAGCCATGAATTTCTATTTGAATCAGATCTATATATGTTTAAACATTAACATGGTTGGCTAAACTCATCGTATCGCTTAGGCGAGGCGAATCCAACCATGGTTTGACTTTATAAGTATCGGTTTTTCGTTTACATTTGCATTTATGAAGTAAAAGTTATGATTGCTTTGATTTGGTTGATTAATTGAATTCCTTATTCTATCTAGTCAATCTCTGGTCTTGTGGAACCCTAACCCTAGCTTGCAAAGCCTTCTATCGTTAGGGAACTATTGTATAGCCGAACAACAGAACTCGCGGCGTACGCGTGAACTAGAATTAGTCACGATCATCAGGGAAACCCTAGAACTCGATTAGGAGTCCACCATAGAGTTTGAGTGAGAAATCACCTTACCCTTAGCTAGTAGACACCCTTGCCATTGTCAAGTAGTCAAGCATTCACCGATAACTCGGGTCTGTTCCTGCTTAGTCGTGTCTAGGACCTACTAGGTCAACCTATCAACCCAATTGTAACCGCTTCACAACTATAGGACCGTTAGGGCCATACCTAACCCTTCGACCAGTTGTGAGTTGAGCCACCGATAACTCGGGACCCAGCCTAGGGCACTTCATAAACCGCAACCTTATCAGTACTTAACCATGGAACAGTAGTAACCGTTTAGGGCGTGTCTATAACCCTCAACTGTGAATCCATCCATAGGAACTAGGTAGCCTTGTCTTAGGAAACCAGTTCATTCCAGAGATAAGTTAGAACGCATTACCGATACACCTGTCAAACCTAAGTTGGAGGAGCCATGCCTAAGTGATCCTTTACCAAACTCTGTCTTCCCAAACAACAATTTAATTACTGTCATTTTCAGTTTTCCAAATTAAAATCCATTTTCAAAATAAAACAAAAAAAAAAAACCGGTTGAATTATAAATCGACTGTTTTCAACAAGTTCGTGTCCCTGAGGTTCGACAACCCGGTGTTTACCAATACTGTGCTACGCACGACAGGTATACTTGCCTTAGTGTGTTGGTATAGTCCCCTGGTGAATAACCAGTTTATAAATTTAAAATTTGATAGTGTAGAACCCCATTTTTTATATACACTAAACAACACATCAAATAACTTGGATCTTTGAGAGCAACCATCACATTAGGAGGCCCAATCTGGAAAATGAAACAGGAATATATGCAGAAGTTAATGTTTCCCGTGTGGCTTCTAGTAGTGACTCCTGCTGTCACTGGCCCAACCACGTTGCTGAGTGGATGATCTCTGTTTATTCTACTCACTTGGACATCAGGCACTGAAGCAGTAACAGGCAGGTTAGTATTAATAATATTATCAGACATACCTGGTCCTTGAGAATCCATTGGAGCATTATGTGTTCCTGAACATTCTGGAATATTTGCATTAGAATTCCGTGAAGTCTCTGCTGATGCTCTTT
>JBCNJP010010566.1:0-21515 GCA_039602395.1 Deinandra increscens subsp. villosa
TGACACAATGACCTGAACATTGTGTCAAAAATGAGAGAGTAATTTTTAAAAAAAAAATTTATATAGCAACACTATACGCGTTTTAAAAATAAAAAAATGCTCGTTTTTATGGTGTAATTTTTTTTTAAATAATGTCATATGTGAAAGTTATGAATGTTTTAAAAAATGGGGGAAGTAAGTAAAAAGTCAACAAAAATGACTAAGACTAAAATATCCCTCATTTCCTTTTTTATTAGATCATATGCAATGGCTGAAAATCATTCTTATCCTTCTTATATATATTTAGGGGAAAGTTATTATATAAAGAACGATTTGCGTGCGAAGGGATCCCATCCGCTCATTTGCGCGTTTTTTTATCTGACGGCGCAAAATTGTTTCCCATCTTCAGCGTTATTTTAGACGCTTAATTAATAAAAAAAGACACGGAGTCTTTAAAAGGGGTATTAACGTCTTTTTACCTTTAAATAAAAGACGCATAGACAACTTTAAATACGCATCAACAAAAAACACGCATACCTCAACCTTTTACACACAAAATAACACATACGTTCATCGTTTTCACTCAAGTGAATAAAAACCACTAAGCTGAACATAATCTAATTACGCATCAACAAAAAACACGCATACCACAAACTTTTATACACAAATCACGCATATGTTCAACTGTTTTCACGCAATTGAATAAAACCACTAAGCGAATCACAATTTATAATACACAAACATTAAAAAAACATCATAATCACGTTTGAGCGAAGAACATGCATTTCTTCTTGACCCACAAGGTACTGGTTGTGCCCCTCCATAAATTTATACACTTTGTAGATCTCTCATCGCTCGGAGTATACACAATATGTGCATTGCAACCAGTACGGGTAGAATACTTCTTCCTAGGCTTTACTTTCTTCTTACCCTTTCCAGACACACTATTAGAATCATACTTCTTGAACGGTTTGTTATCTTCTTTGGAACAAAGAAAATGCTTCCCCTTAACGATACCACCCAACTCATATTGTGATCATTTCCTACCTGTAAATCCAGATTGTTTGGCATACTCATAGTAGAATGCATCAGCTTCCTCTAAAGAAGTAAATATCATGCCCTCTTCAGGTTTAACTGACATCGGAAAAAATGGAATGTAACATTCTTCACTTCTCAATTCTATAAATAACGCAAACACATAATAGGTAATCATGCAAACAATATCATTAAAAACACGCAAGTGTATTTTGGTAATCACGCTACAATTTAAAAAAATAACGCAACCTATGAATAGTAATAACGCAAACTATTTCTCTAAAGAACTTTGCAATAAAACTAAATAAAATAATAACGCAATTTCATTAACAAAAACGCATGCAAAAACATACACACGATGAAAAAGTCATGTAAAAAACTAACTAACTTCAATAAACTGGATCTACGAAACAACTAAACCAGTTAAACACGCATTGTAACGATTACAAACACGCAAAAAATAACTAATCTAAAAATCACGAGAAAATAACTTCAAACCAACTTCGATCAAAAACAAATCACGTAAACCAGCTTCGATCATCATTACAACAGAATTCCGCATAAAAATAACTTCAAAACCGACTTCGATCAAAATCAAATCACGTAAACCAGATTCGAGCATCATTTTAACATAATTATACAATAATGAAACACAAAAACTAAGATACGAAATACAAAGCATACCAAACGGACGTTGTTTATATTCAGGTTCCATGATCGCTCACAAAACGCAAAATAAAACTATCTGTAATTTTGAATGTCATTTACGAGATCTGAATCTCTTAATGAATTATATATAGCGCATTGGATATTCTACGTCAATATATGAGGAAGATAACTGGATCCGGATTATTAGCGCGCTTGAAATCATGCAGGCATATCGTTTAAACATGTAAAATGACGGAAAAGCCCATCCGCGTAAAACTTAAAAGATTCCACGTGTCGGCTTCTCCTTCCTTCGCACGCTTCGCACGGAAAAAACCCTTTGTATTTGAACTTTCACTTATATATATATATAATTGCGATGCGTGTGTTGAGATGCTAGGTTGTCGTTTTCGATTATCCGATTGATTTGAGGATGCGCTACCTTGTGTTCAATTAATTTCAATAAGTACAACATAAACTGCTATTTCTTGTGAGCATTATGGAGCATAAAGTTCTACTCACATATACAAAAGTGCAGTTTTTGTTGTCATCTTGACATACATGTATAATAGTAAAAAAAAAAAGTTTTCAATCTTGCATATATCTTTTGTTTTATTCCTGTGACCTTCATTACTTCATATTTGTAGGCTACAGGTGCAAAAATCGGTTTGAAACCCAAACCGAACCGGTTTCTAAACTAGTTTAGGTCAACACCGGTTTGTGGGTGAAACCGGTTCGGTTTAAGAACTGAAACCGGCGGCTGAAAATGGAAACCGATCAAACCGGTTCGGGTCGAAACCGAAACCCGTTTGTGTTTAAAACCAGTTTGAAACCGATTCGTGTTTAAAACCAGTTTAAAACTGGTTCGGCCAATTTTTTTTAGTAACATTATATAAACATAAAAAACATACTTTTTATAGGTAAAAGGAATATTCTTACAAGATTTGGAATCCCATCAGAAATAGTGTGCGACAATGGATCTCAATTTATAGGTAAAAGGACGACCAGTTTTTATGAAGCATAGGGCATCAAGATGGTAACTTCGACTCCCATACACCCACAAGCTAATGGCCAAGCAGAATCAAGCAATAAAATCATCATCAATAATCTCAAGAAGAAGCTAGGAGACAAGAAAGGGTAGTGGGCTGAAGAGCTACCTTTTGTATTGTGGGCAGACAGAACGACCTCCAAAAATGCTACTGGTCGAACACCATTTTCCTTAGTATTTGGATCTGAAGCTGTAATACCTACTGAAATGGTGATGCCAACTGCAAGAACGAGCTGCCGGAATTTTGAAGCAAATAAGCAAGAGCTCCTTGAAGATCTTGAAGCAGTCGATGAAATTAGAGATCTCGCAAAGTTCAGGATGGCAGCATACCAGCAAAGGATTGCCAAGTCTTACAACAGGAATTTGAGGGTCAGAAGATTTCAAGTAGGAGATCTAGTACTCAGGAAAGCTTTTCAAAACACTACCAATCCAGCACATGGAAAACTTGCACCTAAATGGGAAGGTCCTTACCTAATAGACTCAGAAGCTGGAAAGGGAGCATACAGGCTGGCTACTATGGAAGGTGAACTGCTCCCAAGAGCCTGGAATGCGATTCACTTGAAGTTGTATTTTATGTAAGTGCTCTCCGGATCCTCTGAGCATATTAGAAAATCTTTGTGTGAATTCCAAGAACATCAGGTATGATTTTTATTCTTATTTCAATTCCCTAATCATTATATTTGTGAAATGGTTACTAACTTAGGCATCGGAGGGGTGTTAGTCAAACTAACACCCACCCCTCACCAAGCCTTGAAGTATTTTGCAGATGTTCTAAGCTTCTTGTCACAAGCTAGAGGCTGATCACCTCTTCTAAGTATAAGGCATTCAGAATGCTATCAAAGGTTTAGGAGGTTTTCACCTGCTCGTTCACTAATGGGAATCGCTAGGAGCGCAAGACCCTCGACAGGAGCGCACGATGGTGGCCTATGGTTCGAGGTGGTGCGACCAGTCCATCCACGGGTGGCTGATAATTTCATCACTGTTGGCCATAGAGCGCACTTCAAAATGGGTGGCAGACGTGTCATCTCGTAAAGATTCTAAGGTTTTTGGCATTTTCATGTCAACAAAGGTTTAGGCACATTCGTGTCTCTCAAGTTTTGGGCTTGACCCCAGTTGGCTTGGTCCCAAGTATTTTTTGAGCTTGACCTCAGTTTAACAAAGGTTTTTAATGTTTTCACATTAACTAAGGTTTGGACATATTCATGTCTCGAAAGTTTTATGGCCTTGTCCCTAGTTTGTCTTAGTCCCAAGTTTATCGGGCTTGTCCCCAGAATTGGCTTAGTCCTAAGAATCCCGGGTTTATCCCCAGCACATTAACAAATTCTTTTCAGGATCCCTCCGCTTGGGAAGCTCAGAGGTCAAAAGTTAATTCAAGAATCGGGGTTTCGTCTTGTAAACTACAAGATCCCTCCACCCGGATCCCCGATCATTATCTGTTACACTAACATTGTTTGCAGGAAATACAAAAAGAGCAATCGACAGGGTTCCGACTGATGTATGGGGAAGACAACAACTTAGAGTTATTTATGGGCAAATCACATGAGAAGTTGCGTTGCTATCAAATCAGGAGCTAACGAGTCACCTTCGTAATTATTTTAAGAGATGACGTTGAGTTTGAATTTTTACAGCCGTCTTCTTGGTCGACAACTGTTAAAATTCAGGGGCAATTGTTAGGGCTGATAATCCGGGATCCTGGTCGGAAGCTCAAATGGTTCAATATCCTTACGCAAGTTCAGGATCCTGGCAGGTTCGAGCATCTTGAATTACAGTTATCAACTAACCCGTTTGTTTTTCCCATGTGTCTTATTAATTGCAGGGTCAAAGAAACGTGTAGACAAGCCTAAAGACTCGGACAAATGATATAGAACGTGGACTAAGTGGTCCACAACGTTCATATTGGCTTAGTTGGGAGAATCCCTAAAATATAGGACAGTTGGTTATATTATTTCAGGATGCTCGCCGGAAGCTCAAAGGATCCTGAACTACAGTTATCGATTAACCGTTACAATTGTCCACGTGTCTTAATTGATTGCAGGCATTAAGGGACGTGTAAATGATGGCTAAAGACTCGGTCAAGGCTTTATGGGACGTGTTGTAACTGACTCCAACGTTCACAAAGACTTGAAGACTCAATCCCTAGTTTTTAGCCTAGTTAGTTAATGTATTTTTGACTATTTAAACGAGCTCTAGGTCATTCATTCAGGGGGACACACAACACACACCTTTACGATTACGATTCTCTGCTACACTTAGATTACGAGCTCATTTCCTTTGTACTAAGAACGTTCATTATATAAAAGTTTTAGGAGGCAGGTACTTTGAACCGGCCCCCGAGGTTTTTTGCTAGGCTCCTTGAGGATACTCAAGGATTCCTGGATTTTCCCTCGTTACATCCTCGTGTCAACCTTTACATTTGCATTTTCATCTTTATTTTACATCAAACACGCTACCTCACTTACAAAGTTTGATCAACTAATTGCTTAGGCAGTTTTTGACCAAAACAGAAGGGAAACCAGTCCAAACCGGTTCGGTTTGAGCAGTTTGGGAACCGGTTTGGTCAAAACTGGTTTTCACCGGTTATGGTTTGAAAGGTTCGGTTCGGCCAAACCGATTTGAGATTTGCACCTCTATTTGTAGCTACAAAAGTGTTATTCCACTTCACCTTGTCTTGTTTTGAAATTATCAGAGATGAAAACGGGCCAAGACCTGGAAGGTTCCTCAAACTTGGAACTGAAAAAACTTGCGGGATGTTACCCAGGTCCCATCACATCTGAGACCATTTATACGAGTTTTGTTCATTCGACATCTCAATAATCCGTGAAAATATGCGGAATTTTCGTCGCCATCAATTGCCCATTTTGTCCTGGATTTTTGTTTGGCATCCTCTTGCCTGACATGGTTTATATACTTCACAATTTTTATTGAGTTCATTCTCATTTCATGTTCGGCTGGAGTTAGACCCAATGTTTCAGCTTTAAGCTCGAGCCCTCAATAATATCTTTGTGCACATTCAACTCGTTTTCCACGACAATCCTATTATTTTTGTTCCATTCTTTCATGCTTGCTTTCACGCCCTTAAGCTTCAGAGCCAGGATACGGTCTAGTTTGATTCCACTTAAACAGGGTGTGGATGAGCGTAATGCAGATTGAACAACATCGAAGTAACCTGTCTTGCTAGACCAAGAGGAAAAATATCTGAAAGGTAGTGCACCAAAGTCAACCCGATTAGTATAAAGGATGAGCGGACAGTAATCCGAATGCTCACGAGGAAGAGCCACGAGAGAGGCATCGGACCACAACCGCAAAAAAGAGGGAGTGGCGAGAGCCCTATCTAATCTACTAAATTTATCCCCAGATTTCAACATAAAGGTAAACTTCCTGCCACCGTGCGGGGATTTTTTTAGCCCCACTCTTCGAATGAAACAGTTAAATTTATTTGCATCCGACGCGCAAAACTCAGTGTTCAGCCTCTCCCCCCGATGGCGAACTTCGTTAAAGTCCCCGATCAGAAGGTGAGGTTGGTTTGGGTCAAACAATAGAATCCAGGCTATTCCACATAAGAGTTTTTGAGGATGTATCATGTGGACCATAAACATTTGTAAAAGACACAGTTTCAGAATACCCTCGCACCGAGCCTTGTAATTGTAAGAAATTTTGGTTTTTGATGACATTCGAGAGATTGAACATACCTGGATCCCAGAGGCAGAGTAATCTACCCGATCTCCCGGACGCGTCCACAAACTCGAATTGAGAGGCCGAACGACCCAAAAAACGGGTAGGGTTAAGGTTTGAGGGGTTGGAAATTTGTGTTTCCTGAATACAATCAAATCGATTTTGTTTGCCATTTTGAGATTTCTGATCCAGTCGCTCTTATCCGAGCCACCAGCACCCCTTAAATTGACAGAAAGTATATTCATTGATACACGAGGTTTACCACGTTACTGGAGATCAGTTCTTGTACAAGGTCTTCGTGACCCATCATCTGGAAACCAACCCCAATTCCAGTATCTATCGTCTTTTTGGCTTCGCGGCGAATGGCAAACTCCTGCTGAGAGGAAGGGGCTAAGCGAGAGTTGTAATTCTTCACAGAATTTGCGAAGGAATTGGATGTTGCATGGGTTTTCTTTGACCTGGCGAGTGACTTCGAAGCTACCTTTAAGTTGTTACTTAGGCGAAGGAGAAGGCATCTGGGTTGTGATCGTTGGCGATTGGAATTTCGATGACCAGATGGTCGAACCGGAGCAAGAGAAGAAGATGAACAGAGGCCATGCAATTGAGGTCAGGTAACAGTTTTCCAGGGACGGGAACAGGTGGGATGGAGGGGGGATCGATGGGATCGGAAGAAGGTAGGGGTTGGATGATCTGAGGGGGAAGAGTGGGGGGGGGGGGGGGGGGAGGGTTAACGGCGTGGTGAACTGAGGGAGTATCCAAGGGGGTAGGTGATGCACAGGGGGAGACGCTTGTGTGATTCAAAGATTCAATTACATTTTGTGGGATTCGGGCTAGGGCTGTTCAAAATAACCGAAAACCGAAAAAAACCGATATCCGAACCGTATCCGTAACCAAAAAAACCGTAACCATATTAAAATTTCGGTTTTCGGTTCGGTTTGTAACCGTAACCGAATTCTAAGTTCGGTTTTCGGTTCGGTTTACGGATAGATGTTTTTAAAAAATTCGGTTAATTCGGTTAATTCGGTTTAACCGAATAAACCAAAATTTATTTTATATATTCTAATATTTTTATTATTATTAGTTTAATAATTAATATTATTTAAATTGGGAGAGTTTTAGAGTGCCTAAATTAGACTTCAATTCCGTGCGTCGCCTCCTATTCCTAAAACTCAAAGTTAGAAATTGAAAACCGTAAAACCCCTCTCACGGTCTCACCCTTCACGCCGTATGCTTCCTTCCCGTCGCCACCCTTCATGCGGGCCAGCCACCACCCTTCCCGTTGCCACCCTTCACGCCGGTTTGTAGGTTTGCATCACTATTTCCTCAGATTGTTTACCTTTCGGATTTCGATTTCTAACTATTATTTCTTTTTTTTTGTTCTAGCATTAAAACTTTACAGTTAAAAGCAATCTAATTGTGAAAACTATATATAGTGACATTATGTATTTGTTCAAACTTTGGGTTTGTTTTTAGCAGAAAGGGACTATTTACGATTTGTTCAAAGAGCTAATTAACCTCCGAAATTATAAGTTTAAAGTGTTTCAATGTTTGACTGTTTGGGTTTGTTTTTAGCAGAAATGGGCTATTTACGATTTTACGGATTTGATTAATTTTGTATGATTTGCAACCCATTTGATTAAGTTTGTTTGAACTTGGATGAAATTTGGTTAGTATGGTTAATTCGGTTATTTCGGTTCTAACCGTAACCGAACCGAATTGAACCGAATTGAATTCGGTTCGGTTTCGGTTCGGTTAATCATATTTGAAATTCGGTTCGGTTCGGTTTTCGGTTAGAATTTTTTTTTTCCAAAACCGAACTAACCGATCCAAATAAACCGTTTAAACCGAAAACCGAACCGATGAACAGCCCTAATTCGGGCTATGTTTTCAATCAGTGGTTCGCATTGGGCCTGGGAGGGGGGGATATTTGGGCCAACAGGGCTGATGAGTTTTGGACTATGGGAAGATTCAAACGAATCCTCTACACGTGAGAGAGAATCCCTACTAACGTAAGTAGGAAGGGGGGGGGGGGGGGGGGGGGGGGGGGGGGGGGGGGGGGGGTGTAAAGGTGAGTTGGGGGTGAGCCAATTATTTTTTTTGTTATCCAAGGAAAAGTCACTTTTTGTGTTTTCCAAATCTATGTCGGACGAAAAAGTAATATCGGGAGAGGCACCAAGATTAACGCTCGACTTTTCAGATTTCTTTCTAACTTCCGGCGTCTCTTCACCTTCGCCGACGATTGTGTCTTTGCCGGAGATGTCCTCATTCATGGCACTTTGTCCGATAGAAACTTCCAGCATATCGACGCCGTCACATGATTATTCATGTGTTGGACCTTCGTGTCATTCTGGACGTCGCATGATTATTCATCTGTTGTGCTCGTAAGTTACAATTTTTAACCCGCTTCTAGCGTTTGTCAAAGAGGGGTTTATCAACATGTTGTAAAATATTATTCACATGTCGGTTAAATATTACACTGAACGTAAATAAAAGAATTATAAAACATCTATATCTATCTATATCTATATCTATATCTATATAATATATATATGAAAAGATGGGATGCCACGTGGCATCACCACAAAAAACCTTGGAATGATTTTCCCGCTCAAATACTCCCACAATTCTATGATACGCGGATCTTCATTTAAATAATTTCCTTTGATAACTCGACCCATCCTCTTGAAATTAAATCCCACAATTAAAGGGTCAGCTCCATGAATCTCGCATAAACCCGTCCCATCCTCTCAAACAGCTCTCCTGCGAAATTAAATCGCCTCCATTAATCTCGCAGGAAGTTATCTCCTCCGAAGATCATCGCCTCCATGAATATCGCAGGAAGTTATAATCAAACAAACTGGGTGTTTTTAGTTTCGCCTTTCGACGATCAAGAAATCCATCAGATATATATGTCTTTGATAAAGACGGGGTTTTCGTGTGATTAGGGTTTGTAAAAGTTAGAAATAGGGCAAAATTAGTTGTTAAATTCCTTAATCCCACTTCATCTTCGTGTGATGATTCCAGATTTCAATAACCGTTGAAATCTGGTTGGTTTTCTTTGAGCCTCACCTTCAATCATTTCCTCTCTGGTTGGGTTTCTTTGATCGAAGCTTTTTTCTAACCCTAAACAACGAGAAACTGAAGGCTGAAGACGAGGCTAAATCCAAAATCAACAAGAAAGATGACCAGATAGGTATGTCTTCGATTAATTAACACCCATCTGATTTCTATCGATTAAGAATAATTCCCCATCGCAAACTTCTCTAATCGAGCCTGCTCCTTTTAATTCAGGGTTTAAATCTATGCTTTTGGGAAAACAGAATCTGAGTGGGTTCTCAATTTTTAATTGCCATCAATTCCAACAGTAACATCTTCTGTTGTTTGATAAATGTAAGTTTCTTCTATAATTTCATCTTCTTTTCCATTTGTTTTCTTAGTTAATCGATGCTTGATAATCTTTTCTACTGGTGGTCATTAATCGTGTTTTACTGCAGATGGATCCCATGTTCTTGAGGAACAAGAGACATGTGTTCATAAAGAGTTTGTTTACAATATTATCATTTAGTTACGATTTAATTCGATTTGGTTATTTCTGATTATGATCTGACCGTCCTCTACATTCTATTGTGGTAGATGTTTAAATACACCTGACCTAGAGGTCACTCGGAGATCATTAGGTCACCTATATGTGGGGTGTCCCTAAGAAAACATCACCTGAAGCCCAAAAGCTCACGTATAAAAGTGGTGCCCACTAAAACTCCTGCCCTATAGGTCACGGGAAGACCAATGGGTGACCTAAAGGTTTCTTTATATTTTATTTTTATTATTTATTTATATGTAATAATAATAATAAAACAATAATAATAATAATAATATTTAGTATTATTATAATAAAAATAATTGGTATGTGTATGTAAATATGGACGTAGTACATACAATATACCAACGGAGTTTTTTATGAGGTTGTATCTACGTGACCATATGTATGTATATATAAATTTATAGTAAGTCAATATCTATCATGTATGTATGAATATATATGTGCGGTTTGATAACGTATTAGTATGTGTTTGTATGTGTGTGTGTATGGAGGTAACGGTGTAAAAATATGTAGGAGGTGCGATAGTATAGGTCACACGGAGACCTTAGAGGCAGCCTGAAAGGTAAGATGTGAGCCTTTTAACTGACCCCGAGACCTCGGCGTCACCTTTTATTTCTCATAATAGGTCACCTCTCAGGTGAAGAGGTGAGCTAAACCTCATAAAGGAGTACTATATCTCACCTCGAGATCCTTATGTGTGACAACCGGACCAAAAATCAGGTCAACTCTCTCTCTACGTTGACTTTTGTTGACTTTTATTATGTGATAATTACGTGATTTACCGTTCTAAAACAGCATGATTAACTGCGATTAAATAAACGATTAACTGATATGAAATTCGCGTTGAAAAACTGTGAATTATGAATGTTTCATACGAGCCGGATACCACTCGCGCGTTGTGGCGGGGAGTTTGTTTTTAAACGTGTAAATGATAAGAGCTGTTAGTAAAAAGATAGTTAATGATAAGAGTTGCTAGTAATAAGATAGTTAGTACAATTAATTACAGGACAAAATGATTCTGTTTAGAATCAGTTATAGTAGTTATAGCAGTTTAAGTTGTACAGTAATTTACTCTCACAACAACACAATCCTTTTTGTTAATATATATAATTTTAGAAGCCAAGAACACTAAAACCAAAAAAGTGTGGCATTTCAGCTACATATTGCAATAGGAATGTCCAAGCCTAAGAACTTCCCTTATTTCATCATCGATCTGAGTAATTGTGTGCATAAGTTTACCTCAGCAAAATGCACCGACAACGTAATTAAAAATAAACAAACAATGCATGAAGCTGCAATATGAGTAACAGTTGATCACATATCTCTAACAGAAATTAGAAATGGACATGTATATTCCTTTAGCAATCTTAAAATGGCCGATTAAGAGCACAAACATAAAGCAAACTAACCTCTATAATCGAAGTTGCAGATTGACACCTAACCTGCAAAAGTTTAATAACAAAATTAGCATATAACAAAACACAATTGTCATAAACTACAAAAAAAAAAATAAATAAATAAAAAAAAACCCAAAGAATATACAGTATATGTATATATATATATAACAAATCAAACAATCGGTGCGTGTCAAAAAGAAAGAAGGCCATGTGCCCCAAACACACATGTATACATTAAGGGTGCAACAACAAAACATGAAAAATGCAAAAAAAGGGTAGGCAAAAAGATTCAAAACTGAGACATATGGTTAAATCTTAGAGAACATACCAGCCGAACAAACTAACACTACCTATCAAATGCAGGAAAACACGGTACAAAACCTACAAAAAAGACGCGAAAAGAAAAAAAAATAAACAACAGGACATGTGGTCAGCAGGACATGTGGCATTACCTGAGTGGCTGAAAGGACGCACAGTAAAACAGCTCACAGCACACAATTGTCAAAAACTACAAAAAAAAAACACACTAACAGTACTAAGAAAGCAGAGCAGAATCAACAGTATACAAACATTAGTAAATAGGCATGCAAATTGAGAGTAAAATGGTGCTAAGTGAACTAATAGTAACTGTTTAAAGATTGGAACAAATAGCATGGGAAAAATATAAAAAGGGAAACTTTCTTACATTACAACACAACATACAATAACCTTACCTTAAAAGTTTAAACCTAAAACATGTAGCATATATAAACCTCAGATATTCCTTACAGGGGAAAAAAGAAGACATAACAGATGTCCAAAAAAAAGTAATGAAACTTTACGTACGACACTAAAAACCTTAAATAATGAAAACTAAATAAACTAACCTTTATGCAGTCGGCAGTCGCACGCAACCTACGACAAATGTCCGTATATCCTACACAGAAGCCAGAAGATAAAACAAACAATGCATGAAGCTGCAATATGAGTAACAACTTCAAAATAGGTGGGTTGTAGCTCAAGGAAGCTAGCCCCCCTTTTCTTTTGGTTATTTTGAACTGTCTCCACGAATGTCTGCAATGTGGAGAGCTCTTGTTTAGACGGACCCAATCAATAGAAAGTTGCCTAAAATAATGAGAAACCTACACTAATTTACATGTAAAGGATAAAAACCTGGAGAATCTTGAGCATGTTTCCTTGTTATTTTAACTGCAGGTGTTGATGGCAGATTAGCTGCTTCTACCTTCTGTTTCTGCAGGTGTCGATAGGAATTGCGGGTCAGATTGTGAGGATTCCTGATCATGTACTTCCAGATCGATGAAGAACTTGTTGTATTATTGTATAATCATTGGTTCTTAGTCTGAGGACATAGAGATGCTTCTTTCCTATAAGGTTGGACATTGGAGTTTGGATTTTCTTACAATCATGGAAACCATGTATGTTGACCATATTATTGCAGTTGATCCCTAAGAAGTCTGTCATCAGATCATTGAAGAAACCAATAGGAAGCTCTCTGGCTTCATCTTGGCAACAGTAAGCTTCAAAATAAATACATTGAAAGACAACAACCATGAGAAGCAATGAATCAGAAGCACATCAGCCTCGAGCAATCGTAAGCTAACAAATACCAACATTAAAATATAGGCTCAGACCATGTTATATGATGGCATCACTAAGAGAAGCATATTCATCTCTTGTGTTTCATCAAACATGGATAACATCATAGCCTCATACTATTGTTATCACCATAAAATTCAGAAATGATCATGTACTAAATGATCAGACATATAAATTGCCTTATATGAAGCACAGTGAATCACAGAAACATTACAATCGCCTTTGTTGTAACCAAGAAAGAAACAAAGCTCTGTAAAATTGTCGCTTATCTAAATATTTGGAACCAATATTTCCTCCAGCTTTATACAACATTAACAAAAACATGTATCAAACTTGTCAACCCATGAAACAAACATGAAAACAAACTGATTCCTTCTGGATAGCCACCAAAAGTCAGTGACAAACATGAAATTATACAACAATAGATAACCAACTATTATCAGAAACATGTACTCAATTTGTAAAGCCACAAACGCACAGATCTGTTCAAGCACAACACAAACGCACAGATCTGTTTGCTCCTCAAATGGTGCTCAGATCTGTTCAAGCCCAAAAGGAAACAATAGCCAACACATAAGAAAGCAACATCATCATCATAGGATTTACTTATTTTTCGTTTTGAAAGATTAAGGCTCAGATATATCATCATCATTGCCTTCCAAGCTCAACAAATCATGTAGTTCTGATTTATCCAACACATAAGAAAGCGACATCATCATCATAGGCATCCGTTATATTACGTTTTAAAACATTTAGGCTCAAATATATTATCATCATCGCCTTCCAAGCTCAACAAATCATGCAACCTTCACAGGGAAACATTAGGCATCCATTATTTTTTTCATTTTGAATCATCTAGACTCAGATATATTATCAAGAAATAAATGGTAGAAAGGAGATACAATAAAAATGTGAGTAAGACCAGCAATTTCATTTGTATGAACATACAATACAACACATAGAATTGAATATGGCTCAGACCATTATTGAAGAAAAAATGGGACCTAAAAGTAGATGGCTGCAAAAAAATAAAGAAATTGCCATGCCAACATAAAAAAGATCCCCTTTACGTTCTTCATTTCTGGATCAACGTCATAGCCACAGGCACTTTGATCAGAAAATCAATATGGCTCAGACCATTACTGAAGAAAGAAATGGGACTTAATTTGAGATGGCTGCAAAAAAATAAAGAAATTGCCATGCCAATAAACAAAAAATCCCATTTACACCCTTCATTTATGGATCAACATCACTGCCATAGGCACTTTGATTAGAGAATCAATCTTCAAAGAACAGAAAAAAGGTTAACCCATCAGATATGCGCACACGCAGAAACCTCAAAGTACAAACCACAAACAGATCTGAAAGTTGATGCTTTCAAAAATAACCACAACTTTCTCGAAAATCAAATTACTTTAAAGAAAGGTTACAAAGAGCAGAAATATATTTGGGGGTATTAAGAAACCCTAAATTGCGAGCCTTCGCAAATCATCCATCAAAACCCACAAAATAAACAGACCTGTCGATTAAGATGTGGAACATCTTATATTTGGGGGTTTAAGAAACCCTAAATCTCGATACGTCGTAAGCCGTCCGACCAAGCCAAGAAAAAAACAGATATGTGAAGTGAAATTTCATATACTTGTTAGATACCCAGAACGTAAACATGTATGTCGATTAAGACGGAATTGTCACAAAGAAAAGAGAGCTAGGCTTGACAGCGGCTGAGATAAGTATTCCTCGCCGCCGCTATAGCCATCATCGCACTAATTAAGCAATTCCGATGAGTGAAAGATCTCATGAGAAGAGAGAGACCTTGCCGCCGCAATAGCCATCATCGGCCTCAAAACATCATAATCAACAGATTCCGGTGACCGGAAGATCTCATGAGAAGAGAGAGAGGTAGGTATGTGCGCAGGTAAACAGAGATCTCATGAGAACGCAGGTAAACAGAGATCTCATGAGAAGAGACGTAGGTAGGTATGTGCGCAAGTAAACAGAGAAATGAGAGAGAGAGAGAGATATATATAACCTCACAACCACCGTCACTCTTACCCACTAAAACCACAACACCTTAATAAAGAAAAATAGTTGTCAAACAATGATAGGTAGAAAGGAAGTACAGTACAAATGTGAGTAAGCTCACGAATTTGTATTGTTAATATATATAATTATTATTAATGGAATTTTAATTAGAAATTAAATATAAAATTTGACATTTTATATTCTATCAAACTGATTCAAACTATTAAAACGATTTACGAACTTAAAATGTTATGAAAAGTGTTACGTTGTCAAGACTTAACCAAACGTGTAACCCGATGACTCTATTGGGCCCGGTAAGCCCAATAACCCCAAAAATGTCCGGATTGACTCGAAAACTTAACCGAAGGTTCATCTCGACTAAACGAGTAAAACCCCCAACCCGGATACCCGACCCGCGGCCCGTATCGCATTGGGCCGAACCGGCCCAAATCCATTTCTTTTTCTTTCTCGCGGCCCGCCTATCCACCGCCCAACCCGAGGCCGGCCCAGCCCACTTGTCCCTTGGGTTTCGGCCCTCCTCACTCATGGAAACCGAATGGGCTTCGGCCCATTCTCCTTTTTTAACCCGATTGGGCTTCGGCCCAATTAAAAACAAATTAATAAATTTGTTTAAAGCCCACTAAGTTTTATAAACTTTATAAAACTTAACCAACCTATCAATCCACTAATATTTTTATAAAACTTGGATTAACAATGTTTATAAAAATAAAAACCACCTTTCAATTGGATAAAATATACTTGGGCTATATTTTAAAAAGTTATGATTTTATTTAACTTTATCACCCCCATATTTTATAAAAGCTTCTCACCTTTTATATAATTTATAAAAACTAAACAACCTACTCTTGATTAGTTGGGATTAAGGAGAGCTTGACAACACTAAATTACCCAATGGGTATTAATCCAACTTTTTAGTATAAGTAGGAGACAAGTCTCCTACTTGTTCCCTTGTCCCATAGCAAGCAAACACCAAACACCCTCCCTCTCCCTCTCTCCCTCCTTTCGGCCGAGAGCCACCACCCCACCGCCGCTACGCCACCGCGAACCGCCGCCCCTCTCCTTTTTCTTGCCGGTTTTAACTCACAACCATTGTGAGTGTTTTTAACCCCTTCACATCTATTTTTCTTTCATGTTTACCACCCAAGAAAGCCTACAAGTCTTGACAACAATCCACTAATTGATCAAAGAATGTTTATGTTTTGTTTGAACAACTAACAAAAACTCTATCTTTAACCTCCTTTCTTTCAAGATCAAACACTTATTTTGGTGCATTAAAATGCTTAAAGATGGCCAAAAAGTGTGGTGAAACACACTTATGAAATCTAAGGAAAGTAATATGGTGTGCACCATGATTCTTGAAAATATAAAATCTTGATTTCATAGTTAGTTGTTTTAAATAAAACTCAAACCTCTTCATATAAATTAAATCATGAATAACCATCTATACATGTTTACATTATTTGTCCTAACACAAAAGTGTTAGTTGATTGTTTATATTTAATTGTCCTAACACCAATGTGTTAGTTGATTGTTTATATTTAATTGTCCTAACATGAAAATGTTAGTTGATTGTTTATATTTAAATGTCCTAACACCAAAGTGTTAGTTGATTGTTTATTTATATTTAAATGTCCTAACACCAATGTGTTAGTTGATTGTTTATTTACATTTATAAAGTCCTAACACCAATGTGTTAGTTGATTGTTATTTATGTTTATATATGTTACATGTTAAAACAATATTAAAACAAGATGAAATAATTAAATAAATGTTACATATGTAACCTATGACTAAAACAAAAGAATGATACTTGTTTTAGTAAAAGTGACACATTAAATGGGTTATAAAAAGAACTCAAGACAAAAAGAATATATTAAATTCTTGCTAGAATTAGTAAGAATAATATTTATGTCAAATGATTAATTTGACATAAATACTTGGATTTATTACAAGTTTTAACCTTTCTAAGGCTTTTATTTAAATGGACAATTTTTCTATAAAAAGTCACATGTGAAGAGAAATATTTTTATAAAAGGATTTTTATAAAAATAAATCAAAGGCAAGTCATTGACTTTAAATACTCATATGGATTTTTAATGTTACTTTAATAAAATCAAAGTAACCAAAAATGGACTTACATTTGTTGGAGACTTAAAAATAAAATCAAGTTTTTATGAAAGACGATTTTATAAATCCAAGCGTCGTTACAATGTTTTGAAAATATTTATGAAAGAAATATATATATTTCATGCAAATGAAATATTAAACGCTTTCGAACTATGAATGATTAAATGTTAGAAACTTCGAATGTTTTCTTTAAAGATTCATGTTTTAAAAATAAAGCAAACGTTTAATAATTATTCTTGACAAATAATTATTTGCAAAAGATATAAACCATGCTTTATTCACCAAAGTATTGTTAATCATAATTATTTAATATAATTATAACTTGCAAGATTAACAAATCGAATATGTAATTATTTAATTAAAAATAATTACACGAACTTGTGAAAATAATAATAAACATTATTATTATTTTAAACTCAATATTCAAGACTTGGTTGAATTGTTAAAAATGATTAATCTTTGGTTATATTTATTTAACATAAATATAAATCATCACCGAACGTATTTGTTTGATAAATACAAGTTAACGGGTTTTCAAAGATACAAACGGATTAAAACGTCAAGACTTGACCGGTATCACTTGGGTGACTTTTGTTACTCAAATGATCATAAGTCGTTATGCATATGTTTATTTAATTATTTAGGACATTACGTGCTACCGTTCCTATTACTGCTAAATATCTGCTTACCTGTTGATTCAGTGAGTTTCACGGCCCCTTTTTCCTTTTAACTGTTTTATACTTGGGGGAGAAATCATGAAATCTGATAAATGCTTTTTACTTAATATTATGGTTTATCTGTTAGCCGTATGACTACTTGTTCTCTTACTGATTGCCCAACTTGGTACATTATCGTTATGAACGTTTGTACAACCGTAATCCCACCATTAATTGATTTCAGTTAGTTCTGTACGAAACGATAGCTAGTGAATATATCTATTTGGGTTGACAACCCTACCCTAACTGGTAGCTCCAGTTCTGACTCCGGATTGTCTGGGGGTACACGTCAGTTATTCTGCTCTGTTTAACATCTCTGGGCAAGAGATGCTGGGTGGGTAAACCGTTAGTATTTGAAATCAAGGTTCAAGTGAGATCATACATCCACGACAATAAACTTTCGTAATATTTAAGTATACTGAAAAACTGTTTTACAATGATTAAACTGTGAGTCTTAAACCTGTGAATCTCAGCAACTTTATGTTGACCTTTTAAACTCATGATTTCTTAGGTAATTGACGCAACTCATGAAGACATGCAAATGGGGCTTATGTACGCTATCGGACCTGCTTTCGGAGTCATAGTCCCGACTATCCAAATAAACTGATTTATGCTTTTAATATTAATTTAAGACTTTATGTTTTCAAATTGTAAGACATTAACGTTTCCACTATCTTTTCCGCTGCAAATGAAATGAAGTAATGTTTTATGAAGTTTTAATTTATTAGAGGTTGTTCTATGTATCCTCGACTATGATTCCATTCTCGCTCACACCCGAACCGTTGACCGGGGTGTGACATTATGTCACCCTGAAGGTTTCTTTATATTTTATTTGTATTATTTATTTATATGTAATAATAATAATAAAACAACAACAACAATAATAATAATAATAACAAGATGGTGACCCGCCCGCACTTCGCGACGGGCCACCCATTTTCTGAAACATCGTAGCCAAAGTCGAAAACTCTAAAAGTGATTTAAAAGTTGACCACTTGCGTTTAAGTTTGAAAAAAATACCACATGTACATGACACGTGACCTAACACTCATTTTTCAAAACGCTGTGAGCAAAGTCAAAAACTCTAAAACTGGTCTAAAAGTGACCACCTGCGGTTAAGTCAGAAAAAATATCACCTGTACATAACACGTGACGTAACACGTAACCACGTGTCGCAAAAACATTGGCCTAACACGTAGCCACGTATCGCCATACGTGACCTAACAGATGACCACGTGTCGCAAAAGCATTGGCCTACATATGACACGTGGCCTAACACGTGTCCACGTGTCACCACATGGCCTAACACGTGGCCACGTGTCAGGCCACATAGTGACCTATAAAATTTTAAAAAACCACTATGACACGTTCAAATCTATTATTTATTGAACATGACACGCGTCATATTATTAGTGATGGAACATGACACGTGTCATGTTCCTATTAGTGGGGATATGAATAGTGCTTTATGAGTCTATGACCACCAATTACCATTGTAATATATATAAATAATAATAATAATAATAATAATAATAATAATAATTATTATTATTATTATTATTATTATTATTATTATTATTATTATTATTATTATTATAATAAGGTTTATTGGATTTTATTAATCCAAGTTATTACCAATTGGCCAATATTAATCCCAATTTCAAAATTGGCCCACATTAATCCCAAATATTAAGGTGTTGGATTTCACTGGACCCCGAAGGGAATTTTTTGAGTAAAATCCCTAACGGAGTTAAGGAAAATGTAAAGGGGGTCCAATGAAATCCAACACCTTAATAATCATTGGACCCCGAAGGGAATTTTTTGAGTAAAATCCCTAACGGAGTGAAGAAAATTGTAAAGGGGTCCAATGAAATCCAACACCTTAATAATTGGGATTAATATGGGGCAATTTTGAAATTGGGATTAATATTGGCCAATTGGTAATAACTTGGATTAATAAAATCCAATAACCCTTATAATAATAATTATAATAATAATTAGTATTATTATAATAAAAATAATTAGTATTACTATAATAGGTGACTCCGAGATCTCGGCTTCACCTATAATTTCTCATAATATGTGACTCTCAGCTGAAGAGTTGAGCTGAACCTCACAACCTCAACTCCTTTATTTCAACTTGACTATAGCTCACCTCGAGACCTTTTTGTCACCTAGAATTTTTAGTAGCTCACATCTCAATAAAAATTGTAGTTGGTATCTCGAAGTTAGTTCGCGTACTTGGGCGGGTTTTTCAGGGTTTTCTTGACCACACCTGCCCTAGGGGTGACTCTTAGGGCATTATGTGAGTTTTTTATCCCTGGAGGTGACTCTTAGGTCACAGAGTCACCTATATAAGGGGTGTCAGCCAAATTTTAAGGGGGTGTCTCTAACAAACCCCTTTGGCTTATAGTAGAACTCAATCAGAAACACATAAATTGTGTTCTTCATCAGTTCATCAATCATCATCTATCAACTTCTTCATCAATCATCATCTATCAACTGAATCTAAAGAAATTAAAGAAATAAAGAACCACAATCCACACCTGAGAGAATAACAAATTAAAGAGGTGCCGGAGAATAACAAAAGAGGGAGGAGAGGTCGCCGGTTCGCTGGACGCTGCCGGAGGAGAGGTCGTCGGTTCGCTGGACGCTGCCGGAGGAGCGGTCGCCGGTTCGCTGGACGCTGCCGGAGGAGAGGTCATCGGCCGGAGGAGCGGTCGCCGGTTTGTTGGACGCTGCCGGAGGAGAGGTCGCCGACCGGAGGAGCGGTCGCCGGGCGGAAGAAAGGTCATCGGTGAGGACGTGAATCGGGATTTGGGAAGGGAACAAGCGGTTGTTTTATCATTTTGAGGATTAACCGTGTGAATTGTGAATTGGGATTTGGGAATAGAGCTTTTTTAGCCTTTTAGGTAATTAGGTTTAAAAAAAAGGCTTAAAAAAATCAAAGGAAAATGTAACAAAAATAAATACAGCTCCTTAGATTCGAACCTGTGTCTGTCTTTGTGAAAGATAGCGCCTTAAACCAGTTGAGCTGTGAAGTTTTAGTTAACTCTATTAACTTCTTATGAATATATAGACTGACCAGACTAAGTATATATAAAAAAATCGAATCGAACACATATAAATTCCCACTTCTAAGAAAAAAACGGGACGGTCCGAAGTCCAGCCTGGCCCCCATTAAAATTCGCCCCTAGATTCTACAGTGAACAAAATAAGCACCTCAACAAGATATTTAGAGTTTTAGAAAAAAATATTATATTAAGAAAGTTATAAGAAAAACAAAATATATATACTCTTTAAAGAAAGAATAATTACACCATTTATTTTTTTTGGAACGGCATCGATCAAACGACCCTGGTCTCACGTGTATACCTACCTTTGCAGGGCTATGTCCAAGGTCGATTACTTGGACCTCCGTGAAAACCAAGACAAGCCCTCCTGAAGCTTTCTCCTGGCAGAAACCCTTTTCTGGAACCACATGGGGTAAAACTACATCCGCTTAGATTAGAACTCAGGTCACATAGTGGCAAAAGCCCTAAGAGCCAAAAGGATAACCAATAGGACTTAATAATACCATTTATTTATTTATTTATTTATTTATTTATTTATTTATTTATTTATTTATTTATTTTCTTTTCAAATCTTTTAGA